>JARQZK010002188.1:575000-807500 GCA_030704885.1 Cynegetis impunctata
TGTTATTGCTAATAATTATCAAGAGATTATATATATATATATATATATATATATATATATATATATATATATATATATATATATATATATATATATATATATATATATATATATACAGGCTCTTTCTTTTAATAGGACAATTAGCCTTATATGGAAAAGTACAAATGATATACTTATAAAAATTTACACAAGAAAGTTCTCAATCATGAACTACTTTGTATCTCAGTGACTATTATCACACATAAAACAATGAAATTTCGGGGGAACCTATAAAAAATACTGGTTATTCTAAAATTTAAAATCATATCCCACACTAATTTACAGGGTCTTCACAAATTAAAACTATTTTTTCCAGTTTTTTTCGAAAAACTTTCAATTTCAGATATTAAGCATTGTCCTATACCTAAAATTGATAGTCTTCAAGTTATTTACATTTTTCTTAAAAAAATAATTTTTTTTATACATGATTGCCAGGAACCAAGAAAATGCTGTAGCAATGGAAATTACAACTTTCAATGCACAAACAAATAAATAAAAAAACATGGAATAACATTTAGGAATGTCTTGAACCCAGTTTAAATTTTCATCATAAATGACGTAGCATGATACATCGTGGAAATTTTTTTCTCTAACTACATAATGGTTTTCTATTGCCCAATAATGACTATTATGCCTGTTGAATATCCCTTGTTTCATGAATTTTGCCTCATCGCTCCATATAATATTTGTCAAAAAATTAGCATCTTCTTGACATTTGATCAGCATAAACTCACAGAACATCAGTCGGTTTGGTGGATCTTGGGGATTTAAATGGTGTACAAGTTGCAAACAAAAAGCTTTATAGGGGAGAGTAGGGTAAAGTGGAATTGTGGGGTAAAGTGAAATTATGTTATTACATTCCATTACGTGGCTCCACCGGTTGGTGTAGTTGCTTAGAATGACACATTTGATGTTTTATATCTGCGGTTTACGTTCGATGACAAGTTAAACGTCGTTGCGAAATTTTATCTTAAAAAGTGTTGTTTTTTGTGGTTCACCTGTAATATTGAGAGGTAAGTATGTAACGTATAACATTGGTTTGTTTGATGTAATCTATGGAGGGTAGAGGTAAGGAGGACCATCTCATATTGGAAAACAGTCGCAAAAGTGTCCAGTTGTAAACTGCAAATTGCAGTTCCAAAACCCTCCAGAGTGGCGCCAGAATAGCAAGAGAGCATGAAATAGGAAGGGATTCCATGCCGCGCTGTTGCCAACTTTTGTAATTGGGATTTTGAAGTTTGAAAGCTAGGTTATGTAGTTTATTTTTGAATGGGTGCTTTTATTATCTTATTTATTAGTTTATTGAATTAGTTTATTTTTGAGTCACTGTATTTTCTTTCCATAGAACTCAGTTCGTCTTCCAAAATTTTTTCAAGATACCTACTAGTCCAAAAATGCCGCTCTTCTGTTTAAAATGTGTAAAACTGTAATCGACTCATCGTGATATTCAAATCGCCATAAAAGATGCGCATTAAATTGAACCTAAATCTACAGAGTACGATGAATCTGTTGGTTTTTAAGTGTCGGGAATAGGCCTGGGTAACACAGTGAAATATTGGGTGTTGAAACAATGACACTAACACAACCTAGTGTTTCAACACATTGCGTTAGCAAAATTGTGTCGCGATGAAGTCGTGAGTCATGCGTTGCCTACATGTATTAAAAACAAATATGGCACTCTTAAAACTGAAACTGAAGCGCAATTTAAACACTTCTTATAATTTATTAGTCTTCTACAAGAATTTGTTAATGAGGTAAATAAAAGTAAAAACGACTTCAATATGACAACAGCGCGTCATTTGAAATGTACCCACTTGCTATTGTGGCGCCACCAATTTGACGATTTTTGACGGACACTTTTTCATACACAGAGATGGTCCTCCTTACCTCTACCCTCCATATGTAATCGAAATTTTGATTCTGAGCATAGATGATGTTATAATATATCTACAAAATAGTGCGCGCGAATAGGTGAAAGGTTATGTTTCAAAATATTTAGCCGGTAATTTCATATGGGTGGAATGTTGGGGCAAAGTGAAATGACAACAAAGTGAAATATTTCACTTTTCCCCAATCCTTTATTTTGGCAGACAGATACCTATCTATAATGTGGTTTGTTGTTACAGGTTGGCAATGCGCGTATATAAACGAAAAACCGATCAGCAGAAGCCACGAAAGATGCTGTGATAGCGGTGAGACTGAGCTTGCTCAGTCATAACAAAGCTGCCAGACAATATGGAATTCCAGTAGATGCTAGTTTTTGTTATTAGTTAAATGTCGAGAATAAACAAAAAATTAATACAATGGGAGTTTTGTTTCATTTATTGTTACAGTAATATCACTTTGCCCCGTTTATGATTTCACTTTGCCCCATTTGATGGGGTAAACTGAAATGATGCCCCATTTTCGAAATAAACTGAATAGTTTCTGATAGCAATGGTTTATTTTTTTAGGATTCATTCAGTATGTGTCCACATGAACTAGTAATACTATACTATGACTATCTTTAACTAAAATCAAAATATCTGGGAGATACGAATTTTTATTTGTTAGCTATTCCACTTTACCCTACTCTCCCCTACTTATGCTTTTTCAAAATTCTATAAATTGTTGAACACGACATATCGAAATGTTTTTTAGCATTGTTCATGGATGCGGTTGGATTAGCTTCAAAAAATGCCAAAACATTGATTACCATATCTTCATCTTCTTTTACGTTATTCTTTCTGACTATTTTAGTAGTAAAACTTCCCAAATTTTGGCAATTTTTCAACGCGGCATTCAAATATTTCCAGGTTGGCCTTCTTCTTGTTGGGAAAACATATATTGAACATATCTTAAGTGCGATTTACGTTCTCCATAATTTATTATTAGGTTCAAACAATTTTCACTTCAATTAGCCATAATCGAAAACTCAACAGAATGCTAACGCTTGGTTCGGAAGGCATTATTACTTATTTGTAATTTTCATGACAATCATCATTTATATCCAAATATAACATTATTAAGAAAAATGAAAATATCTTGAAAACTATCAATTTAAGGTATAGGACAATGCGATATCAATCGAAATGAAATTTTGCCTACAATTGATATCTGAAGTAAAAATGGGGCATGCCATTTTTGAAAAAACTGAAAAAAATGTTTTTTATTTGTGAAGACCCTGTAAACTATTATAGGAAATGATTATAACTTTTAGAATAAACAGCATTTTTTGTAGGTTCCCCCAAAATTTCATTGTTTTATGTCTAATAGTCACTGAGATACAAAGCATCAAAGTATAAATAAAATAAAAATATTTCTTTATTTGCTGACCCTTAAACAGTAAATTACATTACTGGCACCAGGGCCTACTAATAAATTTAGAGAAACTAGAAAACACAGAGTATATTCAATCTAATAACAATAATAAAAAAACAAAAATAATAAAACGGAAAGTCTATTCCAAATTCAAGAATTCTTTCAGGAGATGGCACAATCTTTTATAGTTTTCAATGTTAATTATATTCAGGGGAATGGAATTAAATACTTGGATGCTTCTGTAAATAGGAGAATTCTGAGTCTTATTTGTTTTTCTAAATTCGTTTCTAAATGTGTCTCGCTGTCTAGTAAAATAATTATGATATTGTATTTGTTGTTTTAATTTTGTTTGAGTTTTTATTTGACAATTCTTTATGCCATATATTAATTTTACTTGTTCTAATTTTTTCAAGTTCTGTATGTTAAGAATCTTAGTTATTTTATACATATGTTCTCTTGATGTTCTGTGTTCAATATTAAAGATATTTTTAATTGCTTTGTTTTGAGTTCTTTGTAGCTTATTGATTACATAATTTGGTGCGTTTCCCCAGCAGGGTATTAGATATCTGATATAAGGTTCGATGAAACTATTATACAGTAAATATCTACTTTGTATATCCAATAATTGCGAACATCTTTTTATAGCACCTGGGAGAGATTTTAGATACTACAGTACTTACATGACTATTCCATGTCAATTTATTATCTAATAGTAATCCTAGATATTTATATATCTTAACTTCTTTTAATTTTACATTATTTATTGATAAATCTAGATCACAGTACCTTTGTTTTTTTTGCTTCATTATCATATAAACAGTTTTTTCAGTATTTATACTTTATTTATTATGCACACAGCCATTGAAGGTAATTTTGCATATCACAGTTTATATCACGATTTAAATTTTCAATGTTTGTATCTGATAGGACCATCGCTGTATCATCAGCATACATAAAATATTTTGACTTTAAATTTAGATATTTTAAGCTGTGAACATAGAGCAAGTACATCATTGGTCCCAACACAGATCCCTGGGCTATTCCCACCTGCAACTCCTTGACATCACTTTCAGTACCATCCACAACAGTATACTGTTTTCTTCCTACTGAGTACGTTTTCAGAAGCTTTTGACACACTCCACGAAAACCCATTTCATCCAATTTTTCCAGTAGCAGCTGTATATCCGCAGTATCAAACGCCTTTTTGAGGTCAATAAACACAATTACAATGTATTTATTCTGATTCATTTCATTCAACACAAATTCAATTAAGTCTACTGTTGCGGTTGAAGTACTGCTTTTTTTTTGGAAACCATACTGATTTTAATCAAGTTTGAAAGTTTCTCCAATAAAATTGACCATTCTTGCTTTGATTAATTTTTCAACCATTTTAGAGAAATTTGTTAGAATCGATATAGGCCTATAGTTATTCAAGTCACATCTTTTCCCCTTTTTAAAAACCGGCACAACCCTGGCTATTTTTAATTCTTCAGGAAAAGTACCGCCTGCTAATAATTTGTTGATCAAAGCCAAAATTTTACTACCAATTATTTCAAAAAGCTGAACTATATCTTTTTTTGTGATGTCATACCCAGGTGTAGAATTATTTTTCAATTCAACCACTGTATTATATAGTTCCTTAATCTCTACTGGTTTCAAGAATATACTATTAACATTATACTCTTCCCTGTTTTTTTTTCTACTAAAAACTGGAAGTTTCGATGCCACCTTTAAAAGTCAAAAAAAATTTTAAAATGCAAATATCTCCAAAACGTTCAAAGAAGGCCATAGATGTTGTTTCATGAAGTGACATTAATTTTCAAAAAGGAATCCAAATGTGGAATAAAAAATGGGGGTTGCCATTTAAAATAAGGAAGTTGGTAGCTACTTCCGGTATAACCGGAAGTGGTAGAAAACTGCCACTATTTTAAAAAATCGGCCAAGTGCGAGTCGGACTCGCGCACGAAGAGTTCCGTACCCCCTTAAATATTTATTTTATTTCAATTTTATTATTTACTATTAAAGTAGATATACAATTAAGTATTTTGTGAATATTTCAAGTGTTTGTATGGTAGCCCCCCTTTAAATATTTATTTTAAGTAATATTATTATTTATTATTAAAGTAAAAATACAACAGAGTATTTTGTGAATATTTCAAGTGTTTGTATGGGAGCCCCCCTTCAAATATTTATTTTAAGTAATATTATTATTTATTATTAAAGTAAAAATACAACAGAGTATTTTGTGAATATTTCAAGTGTTTGTATGGGAGCCCCCCTTCAAATATTTATTTTAAGTAATATTATTATTTATTATTAAAGTAAAAATACAACTGAGTATTTTGTGAATATTTCAATTGTTTGTATGGGACCCCCCCTTTAAATATTTATTTTAAGTAATATTATTTATTATTAAAGTAAAAATACAACAGAGTATTTTGTGAATATTTCAAGTGTTTGTATGGGAGCCCCCCTTTAAATATTTATTTTAAGTAATATTATTTATTATTAAAGTAAAAATACAACAGAGTATTTTGTGAATATTTCAAGTGTTTGTATGGGAGCCCCCCTTCAAATATTTATTTTAAGTGATATTATTATTTATTATTAAAGTAAAAATACAACTGAGTATTTTGTGAATATTTCAAGTGTTTGTATGGGAGCCCCCCTTTAAATATTTATTTTAAGTAATATTATTATTTATTATTAAAGTAAAAATACAACAGAGTATTTTGTGAATATTTCAAGTGCCTACCTGTTGCCATTATTGATATCGAGCAAAAAAGAGCAAAAATGGGAGCCCCCTCAAATTTTTATTTTATTTTTAGTATTTGTTGTTATAGCGGCAACAGAAATACATAATTTGTGAAAATTTCAAACTGTCTAGCTATCGCGATTCTTGAGATGCAGCCTGGTGACAGACAAACGGACGGACGGACAGACAGCGAAGTCTTAATAATAGGGTTCCTTTTTTACCCTTGGGAACGTAATCTTAAAAAGTAGATCAAGATTGAGAACCTTCGTGTGAAATTTTTTATAAGAGTATCATTTGTACTTTTCCATACAAGGCCAATTGTCCCTTTAAAAGAAAGACCCTGTATATATACGGTAGGTCTGAGACTCGGTCGAAATCTATTTTTCATACCCCTTAGTGATAAGGGTGGTCCACCCCAAACATTTTAAAAAATTTTTTGGACAAATTTTTTTATTTTTGATTGATCTTGCATTAAAAATTACATACAACCCTAATTTTTCACCCTTTTATCACCAAGAATAGGAAGATATTCAAATGACGGAATTAATGTGAATAGAAAATTTATTTCTTGAAATAAGGATTTCAGTATCGTAGAATCAAAAATAAATATTTCATTAACCCGTTAACCTAGGTAATTTGAGCAACAAATAAAACTGTGCTGTTTCCAAATAGCCACATTCCAATTTACCTATAACCAGCGAACTATCAGATTGTGTTAACCCTCTCGGTCACAAATTAAAACTATTGGAGAGAAAAATCTGAAATTTACTGTAATGCAACTTATGATTTTTAGAAAATTTTTGATGTTAAATTCAGATTTTGAAAATGCTCCGTTTGGGCACTATGACATGTCCCCAATTGAGGACATCATGAGCTGATGGAGGGAAAAAAAATTCAGAAATATTTTAAAAATGGTAAAATATCAATATGTTTCATTGTTTATTTTATTAAATATATTCATATTATTTTTGCGTCCATTTTCGAAGTACTGAAGTGTATAAAATTTAACTTTTGCAGAATAAAATAAAAGTGCTGTTTTATTCACCCAGATGTTGCCTTTACCTCTAGTTCACAATGTCCTCAAACTAGTACGCCACACTTTCAAAAATCGCTGATTACAATATGCACAAAAATCACCTACCGCAATTGCTTTGGAACAAACCTACACTTATTTTGAACGTAAACAAACAGTTTTCAATTACATGGTAAAAAATAAACAGTAGAGCGCTACACTGCTGTCATAGCTACCCTACGGAAACCTATATTTCAAATGCATGAATATTTTTTTCATCACCTTGTAGATGGCAGTATATATATTCATTTGGAAGAATATGATGTCCACAACTGAGGACAATATGACAGAGAAGTAAGAGCAAGCGGTACTTCATAGGAAAAAATCCAAAGTAGGTTGTCCTCAACTGAGGACAAGGTGAGAGAGAGGGTTAAATAGTTCACTTAATTATTCCGAATGAATACATGTTACGTCTATATTAACTGTTATGACTCACCCTTACTGCAATCTGGAGTTTCCGAATGGGTCGGGGTGGGGGGCCCCTCAACTATAGTTCCTGTGTGATTAGTAGTGTCTACACTAAGAGAAGTAAGCACTGCACTGTTGTCCCCCAATGATAAGGGTGGTCTTTGCAAATTAGAAATAGAACTATGAACATTCTTATCAATATTCTGTACATTCTGATTTTCTATTGTAGGTGTTTGTGACGGGTTTCTTGACAGGACAGATAGTCCTCCCCCCATAACTGGTGGTCCTGGGGTATTGGCCACTGTTACTGTAGACGGTACAGGAATAACCGATGGAGTACTCTGAGGTGAATTTTCACTCCGCCCTGAAGTTGGGGGCACATAAATTGGATGGGAAATAAGCCTCGGTAAAGCTGTTGCTAATAGAACTGGGCCTATTGGTGTTGATTGTTCCTGAACTGCTTGATTGGAGGTATTATTGTAGGACATCTCCGATGTGGGCGTACTATCTCCAGGGGAAATATCCATGTCTTGGGTAGTGTGGGCGTTTTCATCGGAGTGCTTTCTACTTGAAGACCTTGATGTTTCTTTGGCAGATACTTCACTTTCATCCCGACTACTGCTGCTGCTCCAGTGTCGACTACTTGTTGCACTGTCCCTTGTCCCTTCCTTGCTATTACTGCTATTTGTTGCCCTCGAATTGGAATGCTTTTCATGTCCTGAAAATGAATTACCATTGAATGTGTTGAAAAATTATGTTTTTGTGTGAAATTCTTATTAGGAAGATTAACATTCATTTTATTCAACAGTTACAGCTTGATACGCGATCATAATGAATCACAATGATTATGAACTATTAAAAGACTGCTATGTCTGTCCAGCGAGAGTTGGCGTGCACGTCACAGACATGCGCAGATAACGACGCAAGGCTGCCTAATAATAATAATAATAATAAAGGTTTTTATTCCGTAAGAATGTCATTACATTATGGAATAAGTCAATACACATATATACCTAATACAACATCTCAGTACATATGCTTAATATAGAATACTACATCTCAGTACAGAAAAAACTCCTCGAGACTGTAAAAACTTTTATCGACTAAATATTCTTTCAGTATTTTTTTGAAAATATTTAGATTTTCTGAACGCTTCATATTTTCATCCAACTTGTTGAACACTCTGATTCCAAGTGAGGAAGGAGACATTAAACCTATTCTATATTTAAAATTAGGCAACCTCAAATTAAGATTGTTGCGAGTAGGATAAGCATGAAAGTCAGCACCCCGAAGAAACCCTCCCCGGTTTCGATATATCAAGGAGGCAAGTTCAAGAATCAAAATCGATGGTAATGTCAATATTTTCAATTCTCTAAAATACCGCCTGCAGGAAGTCGTCTGAGGGACACCAACAATACACCTAACCACCCGTTTTTGACTAATAAAAACATCCCATCTTTGTTCTGTAACACTAAGATCGGTGCACTTCCAGCAATGCACAGTCGAGCACAATTCACATGTAAAATGTGTATCCTTTGCCCACTGGCCATCGCAAGTCACACAGCGTATATTCTGTAGTATAAATGTATTATATGGCAACAGGGCACTATGAATAGCAGTTATTGAAGGGTAAATAATTACAACATGGCAACAATGCAATGAAACTCGCGTCGATGAATAAGTCTGTCTGCGATAAGGCCACAAACTGAACAATTCGACAGATGGTTGAATAAATTTTTCCCCCTCACTTTTTTGTTGTGTTTCAATCAATTGTTTATTGTATAACATAAACTAAACATTGGAAGTACGCGAAAATTATCCACTTGGGAGCATTGTGCCCCATATCATATTTTCCCGCACTATTCCCAGATTTCACTGATATAATTTTTAATTCCGAACTTTCTCGGTTTATCCGTTTAAATCGTCCAGTTCGTAAGAGAAACTTTAACATGTAACTTCACGACGAAAAATATATATTTCCTACCCAAATAAATAAAATTCGAAATTGCCAAAATTCATATTTGTCGTAAGCAATTTTCTGAAAAAGTAGTTATGTGGTGATAGTGACCGGATCATCCATTACGACAAATATTCAGTCCATAACATATCAAATTGTATGTATCTCTCAACACATATTAACATTCCGAGTAATGAAAACAGTTGTCATTCTATTTCAAAATTTGCAATGTTGTCGGACCCTCTCGACCAACGCGCCGGCATTTCACGTTTGATAGTCGCCGCGTCGCCGAGATAAGAGTTCTTCGGAGATTTTGTGAGTAAAAGTGCGATTTGAGATAATTTATTAACTCTGGCAACAGTGTTCACGATGGCCGCCATATTTGATGGATGACTTGCACGTCAACTCTCGCTGGACAGACTATATTATAAATTTGTTAATGCAGGTTCAAACATGAATCATGAACTTGTGCCATTATATGTATAACTTTGTGACTTTATGAATTTGTGCTGAATTTTAACGGGACCAGGTAATAAAAGCACTTCTATCTGACCATCTGGTTGAAGATTAACTGTAAAATTATTGACCAATGCCATATATACAAATTATATGTAAACAATGTTGAAATGACTAGACCAAAAATGTCCCTGCCCGCTGGAATATTACCCCACGGACTGAGATAACACATGATTCGAATCATACTTAGATTATGCGTGCGCTGTTTTTCATTACTTCGAAAATATTATTGAAATCATTTCAACTGAATAAAAAAATACAATATCTGATAATATCCCCAGTTACTTACTTATATTCGAGCGACTTGAACTACTGTAACACTTCTCAGAATCTCTATCCCTGTCCCTAGTCCTGAACCTATCCCTTTCTCTCTCAATCCATTCTCTAGGCTTCTCCCATTGTGATACCTCAGTTTTACAATTATAGTAATACTTCTTGCCAGACGAACTAACATGCTCTGTCCAATCTCCAACTCTTGATACGCGATCGCGATCATCTCTCTGAAATAATCAAAAACAACTATTGAAAAGTCATTCGAACTTCTATATATATATATATATATATATATATATATATATATATATATATATATATATATATATATATATATATATATATTGTATACAGACATTTTATAACATTACCTGTATAAGTCATATTAGATTATTATTTATTATATAGACTTATTCTAAATATTATAGATTTTTCAATAATATTACCTTTTCAACACAATTAGTATGCATTGGTTTTCTATCCCTTGAAGTATTTTGAGTTACTTTTATCGGATGCAAGATACTTTTTTCGTCATTTCTTTCATTAGTAGACCTATGTTCGGAATCTCGACTGCGTTTCTCCTTAGGGGACCTTGCACATTCTGAAAAATATCAAAATGAGAAATTAATGCAAAATTAGTCAAAAATAATGTAATTAAAAAAATTTATTAATTGGAAATTATGTTGCTTCCTGAAATATGTAGAGTATATCTCATACTGTATTTTGAGAATCGGCACATAGGATGGTGAGTACCAATCAACTTGAAAATGTGTGTATATACTAATTTCTTGGCAGAGACCAAATTCGACAATTAGTAACCTCACTTTACATAAAGATACCTCCTTGGCATTTGAGAAAGTTTGAATAAACGGTTATTGGAAAAGTTACAAAGGGTCAGGTATTATCATGGAAAAACAGTTACTTGAATGATCGAATGTGATCGGTTAGATATGCCTGTCATATAATGTTGGTTGGTACTCTTTAGTGTCTATACCTGAATTCATGTCTCCTACAAATTCGCACGTGCCTTTGAATACAATGTTAAAAATATGAAGACAAGAACTTTTCCAGCTAACAAAAACTTATTACAAATATAGAAAATTTACTTGTTAACATAGGTATCTGGTTGATAATATATTGCTTAATGAGTTATAATAGTTGCAAATCATAAAATCAATCGTTTCTATTGAATGCATATGTAGAACATGTGGAAGTGAACACATGCCTAATACGTGTCCAACTCAGTTTTAAAAATGAGAAAAATAATAATATAATGCATGAGTAAAGACCTGAGTGTGAATGAGATTACATAAAGGCTCTTGCATCGTATATTTCAAACTAAGTTTAATGATAAACCGAGTTTAAGTTGACATTTTCGCTTGTCAAATGTCAAATTAAACTCGGTTTATCATTAAACTTGGTTTAATAATATACGGTGCAAGAGCCTAATAGACACTCTAATTGACAGCAGTAAGTTATCGCTTGCTCAAGAAAATTATACCATATTGATATTTTACATTGGTCATAGATTTTCGTAATCAACAATAAGGAAATTGAATTGATCAGTTGAAAACTTTGGTCAAAACGGACTAATTTCATTACTTAATCGGAATGATGGATATTTATCATACAGACTGCAAGGAATGGTTGTTAAATTGATCAAATATGATATAGAATTAAGTATGTTTCTGGAAAAAATGTATACAAAGCCAATTTACTGTCCAGAAGAAGACTGGATTGGTGAGATATGAAGCAGATAATGATACTCAATTGTAGGTTATTAATAGAAGAAAAAAGATGACTAAACAGCAGACACCTAAACATATGATATAACAACGCCTAGCTTTGTATTATATGCATGGTTTAGAAGCAGAAAACTGTTATTTGTAGCTTAATTAAGAAAAGAAACCGTTGAGAAGCTTCAAAATCAAAAGTTTGGAGAAAGAAAAACAGAAGTAGGAGCTAGACGACTATTCTATATTGGCCTTAAATTAATTTTGATATGAAGACCACGTTCAGAAGTGTAGAATGCATGGAGGATGTAGAAATCAGAATATTGAAAAGCATTTATTGCCTCACTTAATTCCATCAGGTAAATATCAGCGGGTCGGTATGTTTTCTTTTCAATATGGAAATTATTCTTACCTAGTAGTTGTCAACTATTAACTAAGATTTGATGAATTGAGAATGACACAAAAAAATCCTCGCAAACGATAAAGGATATTACAACGATATTTGTTACTAATGAATACCAGTTCAGTTCAAATCTGATGGAATGGTAGAAAAGATTTTGTGGATTTTTAAAAACTTGTAGGAGTATGCAACCTCGAACGACTCTACTAACGGAAGGTGACCTGAAGCAAGAAGTAGTCGAAGTGGCAGGGAACAGAATCAATAGAAAAATGAAATATTTAATGATAAATTAAACCATTATGATTTCAGAGACAAACTTATCTGCTTTAGAGTTGTGGGTATCAGGTACATGTGGGGCAAAATCTCTTCAGGGAATATGACGCTTATAGTGGTATACCACAGGGCTCAGTACTGAGCTCCCTCTTTGTATACCTTAGTGTTAGTAATATGTATTCAGAAAATAAGACGAACTACTCTTCCTTCGCAGATGACACAAATATATTTTGCAATCCACTTTTGAAAAGCCCTTATTGAGATATAACTGATTTAACCAGTAGAAATACTTTATCTAGAGATTAAACTTTCTACAAAATGAATTGTGCTCACAATCTCTATAAAATTCTATTCAAATGTTTAATATTTACATGCTCATAATAACTTTTTTTAATGGAATTTAAAACAACATAAAATCAACATGTAGATTCAAGAGGAACTATAATACAGCCCCGAAAATAAACTTTGAGAGCTTAGAAGGAAAGTTATAACAAATCATGGTTATAAACTGTATGAACTTACACACACACACACACACACACACACACACACATATATATATATATATATATATATATATATATATATATATATATATATATATATATATATATATATATATATAAATACTGTATTCGAGAAAAGAGTAGAAATATTTTATCAGAAAAACTTATTTTGAAAAAGATCATTAATTGATAGTAGGAATAATTATGTTAAATCAGTAAGTTTAATATGTCATATTATGAAACTTCTAGAAGATATTTCATTTACTGATCGATGGTCTATTATATTATTATTATAGTGTTATTCATCATAGTATACTTCCTCATCAGAATGATAATAAAAAATCATTGTTTAAATTTAGTGAATATAGAATCATCAAGTATTGATGAAGATAACGATTCAAAAAAATATAAATTATAAACTGGCAATGTTCAGAGAGTTTCATTACTTGATCAGTGAAAAACTTCAACTAAAAAAGTTGGACTTACTTATATGCAATTCCCATAGTCTCAACGGAGACTATATATATATATATATATGAGGCGTTAAGAACCAGAGCGGACCATCCCATAAAATCATAAATATTGGACAAAGGCGTGTTCTCCATACTTTAAAATTGCAAGGATTCTATGAGAAATGGCGTTACTAAATAGGTTGGTCCATCCGGTCGATCCTCATAATAACTTGGTGCCATATTATCTTAAACCTCATTGTCTCCATTTAAGTCAGTCAGTGGATGGTCCACTCTGGTTCTCAATGCCTCATATTAGAAATTGGTTGGTCAAAATAACTAAGTGTTTATGAATTTGAAATGGAAAAGCTCTTTAGGTTTTTTTAACAACCCTGTTCATTGTGACAGAACCAAACTTGTTGATGTACATCATCAATTAGATGAACATACTGTTGAATCTTGGGTAGGTACATATTTACAAAGCCTGCCTGATCGTTTAACCACAATCCTATGCATAATGAAATCTTAGCCCATCCTACAAATATTATGAATTGAACACTCATATGGTGTATAGTGTTACAGTAATGGGGTTATCATCGATTATTAATTAATTATCAAATCATTTAAATTAGTGCCCTCCATAGTAAATCAATTATATTAAGAAATTGTGGGATTTAGGACAAAATTATACACTAGACTTATAAAACTGGAATATAAAAAAAATATACAACTGGAATATAAACACTATATAAATCCAGTGTATAATAATTCTGTCCTCAATCCCACAATTTCTTAATATAATTTAATTAATTATGCTGATGATACAAACCTATTGATGCAATCAGAAACATTTCAAGAAGCAATGGATCTCAGTGACTCCACTTTGACTTCTACTGAGAAGTGGCTTAAGAAAAATAACTAAAGGATGATCAAAGACAAAACATCTCATGATTTGAGTGCCCTAAATATGTAAATCTAGCAAATTATAATAGATTTCCCTGGAAGTCATTGAAGTTTTTGGGTAAAGAAATTGAGTGCGTGGACCTGGCCTTGCATGGTTCAAGTCTTATCTATCTGGACGCACACAGCAAACCTCGGTCACCAAAGAGGGTGTGACTTACATATCCAGCGAGGCACCTTTGACTCTTGAAATACCTCAGGGCAGTGTTCTCGGGCCTGTTTTATTCATCATCTTCGCCAATGATCTGGGGTCTATCCTTGAGGACACACAAGGAGCAGATATGTCCAATTATGCCGACGATACAAATATTCTGGTAAGAGCTGATATATACCCAGAGGTAATGAACATTATACGCCCCATAATGCAGAAAGCATCCACCTGGTTTTCTAGCAATAGGTTAGTTCTAAACGCTGATAAAACCAGCATAGTACTATTCCAAACGAATCACTCTGGTATCGAAACTCCTGCTGAAATAAAAATTGGTGAGTCTTACTCAATCAAAACATCAAATTCCATTAAGTTCCTTGGTATACACCTCGACGAAACCTTAAGTTGGAAAACATTGCAGAAACATGTAAAAAACTGAGCTCAGTATGTTATTCTATAAGCGTGTTGGCGAAATATCTTGAGATAGATTCCCTAAAGATGGTTTACCATGGTGTCTTCGAATCAAGAGTAAGATATGGTATTATCTTCTATGGTTGCTCGTCTGCACTATATGAGATTATGAAAATTCAAAAACGAGTGTTGAGAATTATGACACGGAGGAAGCCAGGGGACTCATGTAGGGGCATATTCCGATCCAGTAGGCTTCTTACAATCCCCGCTATTCACGTTCAAGAATGTTTACTGTTCTTGTTCAAGAATAATTACGGTATTGAGCTTGGCGCGTCCACATACAGTACTAGAGGTGATTCGCTTTTATATCCTAAGCATCATCTGGCTAACACAGAAAAGAGCACTTCGTACAGATCCATCAAGTACTTTAACAAATTACCATTATGGTTACGCAAGGAGACGGAATTGCATAAATTCAAAAAAGGGGTGTTTGACCTACTATTAAGAATGGAACCCTACTCTGTTGAAGATTATTTGAGTGGAGTGATTTAATCCCAGGCTGTGACACTATTTCATTTCAACTGTCTGTTAATAAGTGTTATATTATATGATAGCTTGATATTGAAATAAAGACCTATTATTACTACTCTCAAAAAGTAAAATAACATACCATCCCACGGAACAATCCCACAAACGTAAAGAATTGTGTCTTATCCAACAAAATGTACAATCTTTGTCAACAGCGTTGATCAATCTTGAATTATGTATAAATGATAATGATGCAGACTTTGTTGCTATCACAGAGCATTGGAGGTCTGAAGAGGAAATAGCCAACTGTTGTTTGGAGGGTTATGTACTAGCCTCCAGTTTTTGTCGTCAACATGGCAGACATGGAGGTTCTGCAATATACTGTAGAGAGGGTATTATATTTTCAGAAAAATCCAATATTAAATCTTTAAGTCTTGTAAATGTTATTGAATGCTCTGCTGTTAAGGCTATTTCTGATGGCATTAGTCTTAATATTGTGTGTATTTATAGGCCTAACTCTCTACCCCAAGGCAATGTGAATCTTTTTCTTGAAAGGCTAAGGCGAATTTTGGAAGTGCTGTTGATTGAAAGAGCCTACTTCATTATTACGGGAGATTTCAACATAAATATTCTCACGATGGACAGAGCGGCACAAGATTTCCTTTCACGCATGGAACAGTATAATGTGAGTGTCACAAACAAAGAGCCTACTCGTCCTGCCTCGGGTGCCTGCTTGGATAATGTGCTTACCAATATTGATGGAACAGTGGTTGTCATGGAGTATCATATATCCGATCATTCAGCTCTTAGATTCAGAACTAATCTAAAGATAAACTCATGGCATATAAACGAAAAATGTTTTAAACGTAAATTTAATGACAGTTCTATGACCAAATTTCTCTCGAAGCTTGGAAGTGTCGATTGGACCGACATTTATTCTGTGCCTTGTGATCCTAATCAAGCCTGGGATAATTTTTTTGATATGTATAAGAGTATTTTCGATGAATGTTTTCCCAAAGCAGAGTGTAGAAAGAGAAATTTCAAGCAAAGCTTTAGGCTGACACCAGAACTTCAAGCAATAAAGAACAAGCTTGATATACTGCTTGTGATGGCATCATGCAACGCCGAGTTTAAGAATGAGTACAGAAAAATGAAGAGGCAATACGATTTAGCAGTTTCTGAAGCTAAAACAAAAATGTTCAGTGACAGTATCCTAGCAGCTGATAATAAATCAAAAGCTGCATGGCGGGCCATTAATTCACTGACAGGTAGGAACCCCAGGTTATATGGAGCACCTTTGAAGACCGGTGATCCTGAGATAATAGCTAATGAGTATAACAACTTCTTTGCTGGGGTTGCTTCTTCAATAGGTGTAAAGGCGTCAGGGACTGCTGCACTAGCTCCTGGTACTCTCAGTTTGGAAAAATCCTTCTTCATCTTTAGTATTACTGAACAAGAAATCATTGCGGTAGTAAAATCTTTGAAAAATAAAAGTTCCTGCGGGTATGACGAGATTCCTATTAAAATAATTAAGGCTTCTATTGGGCTCATCGCTCGTCCTCTTGCTCACTTGATCTATTGATCATTTGCGGAAGGAATCTTTCCTGAGCTTTTGAAAATTGCTCTGGTGAGGCCTTTATATAAGAAAGGAGATAAAGAAGATATAAATAATTACCGACCAATAAGCCTGTTGACAACGTTTTCAAAGATATATGAGAAAATTCTAGCAAATAGAATGATCCACTTCTTCAGAAAGTTCAAAGTTATCTCTGATAATCAACATGGCTTTGTTAAAAACAGAAGCACAGAAACGGCAATCTATAAATTGACCACTGATGTGATTGCTGCTCTGGAAAGAGGAGAAGTACCTGTTGGACTTTTTTTCGACCTTTCTAAAGCCTTCGATTTCGTTCAACATGGGGTGTTGTTGAAGTGGCTTGAAATGTATGGAATTAGAGACAATCAACTAAAGCTAATAAGTAGTTATCTTTCCGATAGAAAACAAAGAGTGCATATTCAGGTGGGCAACAGGTCTTTTTTTTCCGAGGATAAAATTCTGAATAGTGGAGTCTCGCAAGGCAGTATCCTGGGCCCATTACTTTTTGTCATCTATATTAATTCATTATCCAGTGCACTTCCGGAAGAGATATGCAGACCTGTTATGTATGCTGATGATACTACTTTTCTTGTAACGGCTTCAAATATTTCTTCAGCTTTGGATGCATCTTCAGTGGTCCTGAGCGGAGTTAATCGGTGGTGTCGGGAAAGAGGTCTAATTGTAAATTTTCAAAAAACCGAGTGTGTTGTTTTCAGCACACCAAGGTCAGTTTCGAGCATGCTTATGATAGGTGACTGTGATCACGAGATAAGTGTAAGTGAGACGGTGAGGTTTTTAGGTGTGTGCTTGGATAGGTATCTTAGATGGGATATTCACATAAATACCCTGAAAAAAAAGCTGAATAGTGTATCGTACATGTCGTATATGCTTAGGAATCAAGTCACTTTCAAGGTTCTCAAAATGTTGTATTTTTCCTTTTATCAATCCTTGCTGTCCTATGGTATAATTTTTTGGGGCAACTCGTCCCTCGCAGAAAGTATTTTTGTGTGTCAGAAGGGTGTAATAAGAACGATCTTGAAGCTTGGGTTCAGACAATCATGTCGTGGCTCTTTCAAAAATTTCAACATTTTAACGTTATATGGTTTATATATATATATAAATTACTGATTTTTTTCCACAAGCATGAAAATTATTTCTCAAGTTTCAAAAATGTCAATAAAACCAGAAGAATTTTTCCTTATCTCTTCCCGGCTCACTCGACAGCACTTCGCGAGAAGAGTACTGAATATATGGCTATAAAAATATACTGCCGCCTGCCATTGCGTTTTCGTACTATCTTGGACCATAATGTTTTCAAGAGAAGGATTCATGACTTCATATTACAATGTGAGCCTTATACTGTGGAGGAATTCCTTGCCTGCTGTGTTGTTTGATTAATGTTTATCTGTGACATGTTTCAATTTTACTTTTATACTTATCTGTGATTGTGTAAAATGATATTTGAAATTAATAAACTTATTATTATTATTATTATAATTATTATTATTATGTTTCAAACTGGCGTAATACATTGAGGTATTAAGTAAGAAATTGAGCTCCATTTTTTATGGTAATACTACTGGCAGTTAAATAATCTTTAGGTTGCAGAAGAGAGCACTGAGATGTATCTTACGAATAAGAAGTAATCAGTAATGCAGAGGTAGATTTGGGTAAAAATCTACTACTACAAACTTTCATTAAATAATCGCAGTGGGAAAAAAAATCTAGAGGTCTAAGAGTGTATTCTTCAAAATGTTGGAATTAGAGCCATACATGGTAAAGGAGTTTTTGGATTTTACTTTTGGATGAGTGTTTACACTTTGTTTAATTTAATCTTTCTAGTAATATTCCGACTTTTTTAGTTTTCGTTGTGTTTTAGAGAATCTTGCCGTAATATTTTTAGCTCTGAAAGAATTCTAACGGTTGTGAATCTCTATATATTGCACTGTGCCTGCTATATTTTTAGAGTTTGGATCAACTTGAAAGGTGCGGTGATATAAATAAATACTCAACAAGAGCAACAGACAACCTTCACATACCAGCAGCTAGGTTAAGTCAAGTCCAAGAAGGGCCAGGTATAACATCTTTAAAAAATTTTAACCATTTTCCCTCCAACTTAAAGGATATCCAAAATATCAAACTTTTTAAGATAAAACTAAAGAATGTGCTGGCTGTGAATCCATTTTATTCTCTTGCTGAGTTTTTTGGTTGTACTTTTTAAGATTTTTTATAATTATGTAAGATTAGTATTATAGTAGCTAGTTTCTGTTTTTTATGTTTATATGTTAGTATACTTGTGTTTTTTTTTAATTCCAATACATGTATTTTTATGTCTATGGAAATAAACAATTTGATTCGATTTGACTGTATGAACATCATTGTGTAATGTGAATGATGTTCGCTTTTTGATATGACCGTAATTCAAATTCAAGTGAGCAATATCGATTAAAGAACTATTATTATTATAATGAATCAAAAATCGACTTTAAAAGCTGAATCAAAAATTCCACACAAGATTGGAAAATTTTGACGAATCTTACGACTTACGACAAGTTGTTCTTAATATCATGAACCTTCCAAAATGATTAAGTAAATAATTTGTTGTCATGATATCAATTTGCAGTACATTCTGAACTTTCATGTACAAAAAATATTCTGGCTTTTATGATATTCTTTGAAAGATTCTGTTTATTTAAGTGAGACTTCTTATTGAACTGACAGAATGTCTGTATAATTTCTAAAACATTACCAACATAGGCTTCGGATCTTCAACAATTTTTGCTTGTACTTTTTTATTTTTGATTTTTATAACAGTTGTTCAATTATATATTTCATCAAACTTATGTTGTTCAACCTACTGTCACGCTAGTCACGTAATCTTTTCTAGCTTTTGATAATTTCTTTTTTCTAATTCATCTGTTCTTCAATGTCCTGAAGTTAGGTATTCTTTATTCCACATACCTTTTATATCAATAACTTCATACATGCTTTGAAAAAATATTATGCATAAGATTTTATATTTGTGACCATATATACTATAAGAATACAATTTTCCTCTGATGTGTTTAATTTTGCACACAAGTAAATCAATGAATAAGTTTTCTAGAAAAAGCTCACAATAACATTCGAAACACATTTTCTTGCATCGATAATGGATAAATTTCTTCTAGTTCCAATTATTTCTCAAAAATACACGTAATTCTATGCAATATAACAGGAAAAATATTTAAATGTTAACACTTTGTAGTAGACATGGGCATATTTAGAACTTCTTCAACTCACATCAATTAAATTTTATTTGTACATAATAATGAAACAAAATCACTTACCTGAATATTTGTCCCTCGATGACTTGTAGTCTCTGTTTTCTCTCTCCTTTTCACGGATTTTTTGTAAGTAGGAGTTTTTTGATTGATAAGATCGTTCCCTATCTCTAGGTGATTGAGAATCCGGACTGTCTGATCGATAGTTTCCATTTGGTGAATCTCTAAGTCTATCATATCTGTCACTACTAGATCCATAACTCTTTGATGAACTGTACTTCGAGCTCTGCATTTAAAAAATATGTAAATATTGTTCTAGACAAGGGGTACTTCAAGAAAAGGGTAATGAAACTAAATAATTTTAAAAACAAAGTAAAACAGAGAACCTTCTTCTACATAGTAAACCAGTACTGTTTATAAATTCAAATGTTACTCTTTTACTTATTTCATTTTGAAACAATTTGGTTCTGATTGCCACTTTATGTTTTTATAAACTAGGGAATAATTTATTGAGGAAATGTCATCTAGGTTAATGTATTAGGTAGCCATATTTATTTAGATTCATAATATTCTACCTCAAGAAATTTGTATACAAACAATGTTCAATGTTGAAGAAAAATTAATCAAATAGGGTTTCCATCAAATTATTTCATTTGTAAGTAATTCAGCAGAAAAAAACAATAAATTCACAAAAGCTTGGAAAAAATTTGTTTTAGTAAAACTTTCTTGTACTTATCAGATAAATAATGATATCTATAGATAATATGGATATCTTATACAATTAGTAACATTTTCGGTTTCATATATTTATAGAATTTTAGTACGAAGTTCCCCTTCATGAAATTATTACAATATATGTTTACCTGATAAGGATGGGCTTGATGCTTCTCGAAGTACCTACACATAAAAAGCGATTAATTAGTGGAAGGAACAAATATAAATACAAAAACAGATAAATTTACTGATACGATTATTACACTTCAACAAAATATTGCAAGGTTGTGTTAATAATACCAATGCCTACCCATCGTTCATCCGCTGAGTTTTCCTTGCATGCATTACCATCAATGCAAATTACTAGAAAATATCTTTGGCTTCTATAATAAGCCGCTTCAGCAAATAGTATCATAAAATAAATTAAAAATTAAAAGCGATAACATCCGTTCAAAAACTAAATTTACTGAGACGCCATATTATTACATAGCGAACGGAACAATCGCAGCTGAAGTGAAGTTAGTTAAATGAAAATGATCCAGCAGGAGAAAATTGTTCTATTGCATGACGTCATATTTGACGGGTAATGCCAATCGACAAGATGAAATTTTCTAGATGCCCTATTGAAAAGGGTACATGATTTGGAAATTCAGAAACAATGGTTACTGAACGAAAAAAAAATTGTTGAAAGTTTTGAGTTTTTCGACGAATAAGTGGTTAGTCTTTTGATTTCAGTATTAAATCAAAATAAGTAAAATGGAGGGATAGATTGTCAGTTGGCTATTCCGAAATAACCAAATGTATTCATTTGACATACCGTTGATATTTGACATATTCCTAATAACAAGGACAGGAATACTTGGATGATTCCGTTTGACATTATTTGAGACAATTACAATTTTAAAGTTTTAAACCTTCGTTTCTATTTCAATTTGTAGAGTACTCCCACTATTGAAAATTAGAAGTGTGCAATGAATGATATTCTATTTGAATATTTGTGAGTTTTTGAGTAATATTTGTTGGAGGTTGTCAAATTATTCATTATGACGTACATTTAGTAAGTATATTGCAACAGCCCATTCAGTATTGAAGACCTCGTTATAGGTTTTTCATTTATGAAACCACATTTTTAAGATGATCTTTTCTTTGTCATTATAATACCCTTATTACTGGTATGTAAGATTGTGGTTTATTCTTTTCTTTTTGGATGGTTTTATTTAGCATCAAAAAATATTTATATTTAAGTATAAAAAATCTTCAGTGAGATATTTGCTTTTACCAGGATAATTGTTGAAAAAAACCCTCAATAAAGTCATATTTTTAGTTTCAGGAGACAGTGTGATGTATCAGATGGTATATGAAAAATCCATCATCAAGTTGGCAGTACAACATTTTACTAGGTAAGAATCTCTTATGCCTTATGTTATAATGGCAATGAATCAAAATATGAATGTTTTTAAAGTAATGGTGTACAAGAGGCCTAATTACTCTAAAAGTTCTTGTTATTCAATTTAAATTAGATAAACTTCATACATAGAATTCGTTTAATGGTGTTACACAACCTATTTTTATTTGTTGATTGTTCGACTTCCATTGCATCTGTAAGTTCATATATGTGAAGATAATGAAAGATTTGATTATGCCTGGAAGTAATGGTTACTAGATTGGTGATAGTTGTATCTGAAAGAGAACTGAGGTTAGAAAAAAATTGTCGAACATAATGTGAACCTGGAAACAGAAAAGTAATAGGGGTTAAAAGTTATTACAATAGAATAGTGAATATTAAAAAGAATTAAAAATGAAAAAAGTAAAATACTTCGCTGAAATTAATTCAACCTCTCAGTCTTAGCCTTACAAAAACTACTTGTATGAATGACTGTGTCTTTCGTCTCATAAACAACTAGTGTGATAGTAATCGTCCCTGGCTGAATTTATCGAAGATTTGTCATCTGCTGCGACCGCTCTTGCGCGATTATCCCGGCTTATATTAATAACCAAATAAGCGTTTCAGATGCCGTGACGTTTCTTGGAATTCATATTGATAGTCATTTGAAGTGGATCTTTCACATGGAAGGTTTAACAAAACGTCTAAATTCAGTCATATATACAATTAAATTTCTGAAAAAAGAATGTGATCTAGTAATTCTTAGGGTGGTATAGTTTACTAATTTTCAATTGGTACCATCTTATGGAATTATATTCTGGGGTTGTTGCGCTGGTGCGAAAGCATTTTTTTTTTTCGTAAAAAGTTGACCCTAGTGGCCTAAAACAATGCTTAACTTGAAATATAGAGACAGTTGCAGAGAACTTTCCAGAAAACATATTATTTTGACCTTTCATGTTTATACATCTATAAAGTGATATGCCTCTTTCATGCCCATCAGGAACTAGTTGATCAATACAACAAAAATTCAACTACACATAATAACCAATATCTTTATCCGATCCTTTCCTCGACTCCCACGGAAAGAGCTCCTTTATATGTGGGCCTTAATGCACTCCTAAAAAACTATGGGAATACAGTAGAAATATTTTCAAGCTAGAGGTTTATGGCATGTTGATGGCTTGTGAACCGCATTCGATTCAAGAATTCTATGTACACTGTAATTCAATGTAATTATTAGCTATCAATAGTAATTTCATTTGTCAAGATGAAAAGAAGCTTGTCCTACACAACTGTTAAAAAATAAATACAGTACTTGTCCATTCAAATTTTAAAACAAATATAGAATCAAATTGTGAAAGTACAAATACAGTTCGGTTGGTAACATACAGATTATCATTACATCATATAACTCATTTCAATTCTTATCACACAAGTAGAGGGAAAAATCGATCAACTCATTTATATTGTCAAATGTCCTCTCCCTCAATAAGCGCTTTATGGAGGGAGTTTGAACAGAACTAGAAGAGGTGAAGCTTTTTAATTTCTTAAGTTATTTGCTAGGTTCCTGAAGTTTTATGTCTATTAATGTTGGAGAGATTCCAAATTGTAAATTTCAAGGAAACTATTTTCGGACTTTCAATTCAAGATTGAATGTTTGATTATATTTAATCAGGCATAATTTGTGTATATTGTTGGTTGAATATTTTTCTAGTTTTGACATTTCTGACAGTCTTTTTTATCAAATAAGGTGCAAATATAATAATATTGGATTATTTATATTATGTAATATATTCATATATTCATATATATATATATATATATATATATATATATATATATATATATATATATATCTATATATAAAAATGAATCTTTATTTCCCTTGGTCACGCCATCATGCTTGAACGGCTGGACCGATTTCACTAATTCTTTTTTTGTTGTGTTTTTTATTGTCAGAAGAAGGTTCTTATGAAAGAAAAAATTAAGAAAAGTGCGCGGAAAATTTGAGAATACTTAACCACCATATAAAATTATTTCTAATCTATGTCATTTTTATTTTGTCATGACATAGAAAAATTCATATTACTCTCAATTGTTTACCCTTCTCCGATCAACCCCTATTTTTGCATCTTTTCATTTTTTTAAATTTTATCCACAGATCCGCAATAGGGCTGCAAGATGGCAATCGAAAATAACAATAGTCGGTTTGAGAATAGGTCGTAATATATTTTTCATACTCCCAATGGTTAACATTTTTGCCGGGTCAGATATTTTGATAGATAGATAGAAAGATAGATAACTAGATAGATAGATAGATAGGTAGATATACATCGGCAGATAGATGAATAGATAGAAAGATAGATAGATAAAAATAATTTATATGGCAGAACAACGTTTAGTATATATATATATATATATATATATATATATATATATATATATATATATATATATATATATATATATATATATATATATATATATATATATATATATATATATATATATATATATATATATATATATATTAACAACAATTTTGAGCAAAACATATTTGAATTATATTTATTACGCCTTGGTTCAGTCACAATTATCATACGGTATTATAGCTTGGGGTGGAGCATATAACAGTGTTATAAAGAAAGTAGAAATCCAACAGAAATGGATTATAAAAATTATACTAGAGAAAAGCATGTATTTTCCTACTGATATGTTGTATAAAATGTCTGGCTTCTTTGACATACGACAGCTGTTTTGTTTGAGTTTGTTGAAACATGTGAAAAAGCATATTTCCTCTGAGGCCCTTACATCACACAGATTTGAAACTCGTAACAGCGTTCTTAATTTGATGGTACCTAAAATAAAGAAGACAATATCTCAGCAAAGCGTTTATTTCCTGGGACCGAGAACTTTTAACTTTCTTCCGCTTGAAATTAGAACAATAGTTAATAATAAAAAATTTATTAATAAAATAAAAACCTGGATACATGATAAAGATAGGAAATTTATTGCTAGTTTGATGGTTATCTGAAATTATGTTATTTTAGCGGTGGATGATGTAGGCCATATCCAGTTCCGATTTTGTTTTGTTTTTTTTTTTCCTTTAAAATTTTGGTTGTACCTTCGATCTGTGAGGATATGTATAGTATTGGGTGTACCTAGTGTATATATCTATATATTAAAACAGATGATGGTCCACGCACAGGCATTAGCCTTTGTGGTCATATTTGTCTTTGTGAACAATGGTAATATTACATAAAGATTTTTTTGTGGTTATTAACTGTGACATTTCGATGTATTTTTGTGTTTCTGAAGGTTTTTTTTTTGAATGGGATTGTTAAAAATATTGTTCAATAAAGATTATTATTATTATTATATTATTATTATTATATATATATATATTCCTTCATGTTTTAGTCTTGGTTTAGGACCAGCGAAAAGTTTTGTTTACGATTACGCGTAAAACTTTTCCGAATGTTCATTTGAATTTCGTAACCGGACAAACTAACAAAATCTGAATAGTCAAATTCGCGCCATCCTTTTTATTCCGCTATGCTACTTTTGGTTAGAAAGAGAGAAGGCGAATTTCTACGCAGCAGTCAGTTTGCGTTTGGATACACGCACAGTTCGTTTGGGATATCCAGTGATTTTATTCGTCGATTCGGATTCGTTTCGTGGGGTATAGATCGTTCGGTTCGGTTTGTTAGGTCAATTTTTGAAATTGGATTTTCTGGTTAGAGACATCGATTTGTCTTTGAAATCGAATTCGTTCTGATATATCGGTCTCATGTCTATCGTCTACCACTACAACCATGAGTGGATGGCGGTAGAAGGTTATAGAGAAAAGACTGGACAAACCAACAAACACTTTCTTTATATATATATATATATATATATATATATATATATATATATATATATATATATATATATATATATATATTTTAAATACTGGGGTTTATTAACACAAATAAGAATAACTATTTAGACCAACTCCGTTTATTGCTCCATACGTTAACAACTTGTTCATACGTTCAAGCATACTCGACGACTTCCTCTTCTTCACTGTTCTCTCCTGCGCAGTAGTTTCCTACTGCTGCATTGGTAAGGCGCATGACTGCTTGTACCACTCGTCCGTCCTGACGTAACAAATGATGGGGTGCATAAAGGGGATGTATAGGGATACCGTTAACACGGCCATCCTGTGATTAGTGCGTCCTCGCACTGTGTCTATCTGTAAGCATCAAGTACGAAACAGAATTTTCGTTATGTCTAAATCAACTACATATAATTTTTTTTTTTTTGATATCAAGTGGTATTGCCATTTCTACAACTTCATCTTATGTCAGTCAAAGTTTTCATAGAGTTTCACTATATAATATAACATTTTCAATTCATAGCCACAAATTATGTAATGTACCTACTACCTTCTTCTTTCTGCATACTTCAAGTTATATCAGAGTTTTACTATATAATATAACATTTTCTATTCATTGCTGTAATGTAATGATACCTACTACCTTTAAAACATACTGTTACTACCCTTTTTAAACCTAGTGGTACTGCCACTATTTCATGTCTTGTGTGATCGTCACAAACATATAAGGCAACGTGAGATCGTCAAGTTCCTCTTTTCATTCAAGTGGAGTGGGATCGCCACCTCCTACTTACTTTTAATTCATTTAATGATACTTCATTTTGTTTTTAACCTAGTGGATTCACCACTTATCAATTTTTTAAAATCTTTCACCATGCATGATATCGAAAAGAAAAGACAACGAAAATAAATGTAATACATCTGTATTACATTGCATTCAATAAACCTCAGGTTGCATTGCAATCAACACATAACTAATAAATTATTCAAAACGGCAACAATAATAAATGTAATTCATCTGTATTACATTGCATTCAATAAACTTTAGGCGGCATTGCAATCATTCACGTAACCAATAAATTATTCAAAACGAATCATCCAGCAAATCAATTCAATTCAACAAAAATCATAAAAGTATTAACATACAAATATCACTAATCTTACTCTTTGTTTATGTTGTGGCAGGCCACGATCGTAATTACTCATGAGCGGCTACCGTCATCTGTCGACCTTGTTTATGTAGCACACCTTTCGTTACTAGAGCACGAACAGTGTAAGGCCCTTGATATTTGTCCCTTAATTTCCCTCCGCCGTTAGCTCGAGGTAGTGTATATAGTCAAATTGCTGAGCTGGATGGTTTCCACTGTTTCTTATTTTATTTCGGGCATCTGCGACATCCTTATTTGGGTCAATAATATTATTAGTTGGCAGTGTGTCACCCAAAAACATCTGTGTAGTCGCTAGTCTAGGAATTATTCCAAACTGAAGTACTTTTGGTGAGTATTCTGTCATCGAAGTTGAAGATTATATGCATAACACTCTCAATATGATTTATTTTAACAGGAGCGCCATTCAAGTTCTTCATAGTTCGATGGCAAGCTTGTTGTTATGTAGTTCAAGCCCATCGCATTTTTCTCAATTCTAAGGCAAAGTCGTCTAATCACTTCCCATCACATAATAAGATCGATATCGCTTGGCATAACAATATCGGGAATAACCATAAAGTATATTTCTAGGGTCAGGGTCGGCAGTACAGCTATTAAATCACAACTCCCAATAGTGTAAACAACTTGCGTTCCGAGTGCCGAAAATGCATGTACTTTTTTTTATTGGTTTTTTTCTCACTGTCTTGTTTATGTCTAACATGCTAAGAATTTCATTCCAAGCTATCATGGAATCTGCTGATCCTGAGTAATTTCTGGTTACGGAACTCGGTTAGTGACTCACAATTTCGACTTTTTAGCGTTTCTTTCTCGGGAAAAGCAACAATTAAGTCATTACAGAAAGCTTTTGTCAGGGTCGAAGCTAGTTAGCTTAAATGATGTGAGCGCTAGTGTCGACATCAACGGCTGCGCAGTAATTCCATCTTTTCCAGATGTGCTAGGCGTTGGCGTCACACGTCGACGTCGCCATTTTGAACTGACGACTCAATTCTAATAATTGTTGTTGTTGGCTAGCTACCAAGTTAACTAAGGTTTCTTGACATTGTAATTTAGTTCGTTTTGGACTTACTGAACCGACAATCTTCCTCATCAGCCACAACACTTTGCTCAAACACTTCACTGTCATGACGAATATGAATTTCATCTTTCATTTCAACTATATAATATTAATGTTTATTCATGATCATTTATGGCCACAGGGTACACACGGGAACATCCCACTTCTGATTTTAAATACAGGGTTAACTGTTAAATACTGGGGTTTATTAACACAAATAAGAATAACTATTTAGACCAACTCCGTTTATTGCTCCATACGTTAACAACTTGTTCATACGTTCAAGCATACTCGACGACTTCCTCTTCTTCACTGTTCTCTCCTGCGCAGTAGTTTCCTACTGCTGTAACAAATGATGGGGTGCATAAAGGGGATGTATAGGGATACCGTTAACATATATATATATATATATATATATATATATATATATATATATATATATATATATATATATATATATATATATATAAATGAATTTAATAAATGAAACTATCTTGTCTTCAAATTCCCAATATTATATTAATTAATGTACAACCGGTTTCGTTGTTTCAGAACAACATCTTCAGGTACAATATACTGAAAAAATAATAAATAAATAAAGAGTAGCTTATAACAAGAAAAAACATAAAAAAACATACATCTTCAATTTCAACACTTACATTTCTACACTAATGAGATATAGTCTAAAATACAAAGAATCTCAATTAAAAATTGTAATTCAGTCAACATTGATGAGGACGAAAGACGAAACAAATTAAAATTTTTTTTTTTATATATATATATTTTATATAAATATATATATATATATATATATATATATATATATCTGAGATTGAATTCTCGCACATCACTTGGTGAAGAAACATCATAAAGAATGAAGTTTAAACTTTAAAATAAAACTTGGCTTAAGTTTCACTATATAAAATATTCATATAGGTACTGTATTCAGCAGTAAAGGATAGTCGACATGTTTCGAGTTATGAACTCATTATCAAGACTGACTACAGGAGAGTATTACATCTTGTTTTATAAAACAGACAAATGCAAAAGTGATACCTGAAAATCAATTTGTTCGTTTACAAGGGGTAGGTAATTTACTATTATAGGCGTTAATTCACAGCGACTGTAACCAACACATTAAAATAAAACTCAGTGCTTTTCATTCGTTCATACATAGGTTGTTCACTATACCTTTATCGGAAACATGTCGACTATCCTTTACTGCTAAATATAGTATCTAAATATTTTTATATAGTGAAACTTAAGCCAAGTGTGTTTTATTTTAAACTATATATATATATATATATATATATATATATATATATATATATATATATATATATATATATATTAAAGTTTAAACTTAGAATATAGAATATATAAATCCTGGAAAAATCATACCAATTGTATGAAGAGTAGTAGGAGATACAAGACGATTTTACCGGACAACTTAGCTCCAAGAAAGCGTTGTCAGATTTGCAACAAGTTCAGGAAGCGACATGCGTCAAATTTTATTAATCCAAAATGTGTAGACGATTATCATAAGCTAGAAGAAGAAACAACTTATTACCTTTAACACAGTGGAAAACGGTTAACTGGTACAGAGTGGACTGTTCTCTCTTCAAGGCTGTAGATCAAAGTCTTTGAAGAGCGTGAAGCGGTTGATATGATAGACAGGAGCACGCTATGTGCTTGATATTCATATAGAAATCCTGGAAAAATTACACCAATTGTATGAAGAGTTGAAGGAGATACAAGACGATTTTACCGGACAACTTAACTCCAAAAAAGCGTTGTCTGATTCGCAACAAGTTCAGGAAACGACATGCGTCAAAGTTTATTCATCCACAGTGTGTAGACGATTATCATAAGCTAGTAGAAGAAACAACTTATTACCGTTAACACAGTGGAAAGAGGTTAGCTGGTACAGAGTGGGTTCTCTCTTAAAGGCTGTAGATCAAAGTCTCTGAAGAGTTTGAAGCGGTTCATATGATAGACAGGAGCTCGCTATGGGCTTGATATTCATATAGAAATCCTAGAGAAATCATACCAATTGTATGGAGAGTAGTAGGAGATACAAGACGATTTTACCGGACAACTTAACTCCAAGAAAGCGTTGTCTGATTCGCTACAAGTTCAGGAAACGACAAACGTCAAAGTTTATTCATCCACAGCGTGTAGACTATTATCATAAGCTAGTAGAAGAAACAACTTATTACCGTTAACGCAGTGGAAAAAGGTTAACTGGTACAGAGTGGGTTGTTCTTTCTTCAAGGCTGTAGATCAAAGTCTTTGAAGAGTTTGAAGTGGTTCATATGATAGACAGGAGCACGGTGTGAGCTTGATATTCTTATAGAAATCTTGAAAAATCATACCAATTGTATGAAGAGTAGTAGGAGATACAAGACGATTTAACCGGTTAACTTAACTCCAAGAAAGCGTTGTCTGATTTGCAACAAGTTCAGGAAAAGACGTGCATCAAAGTTTATTAATCTACAGTATGTAGACGATTATCATAAGCTAATAAAAAGAAAGAACTAATTACCGTCAACACAGTGGAGAAAGGTTAACTGGAACAGAGTAGGTTGTTCTCTCTTCAAGGCTGTAGATCAAAGTCTTTGAAGAACTTGAAGCGGTTCATATGATAGGCAGGAGCACGCTATGGGCTTGATATTCTTATAGAAGTCTTGAAAAATCATACCAATTGTATGGAAAGTAGTAGGATATACAAGACGATTTTACCGGTCAACTTAACTCCAAGAAAGCGTTGTCAGATTTGCAACAAGTTCAGGAAAAGACGTGCATCAAAGTTTATCAATCCACAGTGTGTAGACGATTATCATAAGCTAGTAAAAGAAAGAACTTATTACCTTTAACACGGTTGAAAGCTAGAGTGCTTTGGTTTTTTGCAAATATCTCAAGAACCAACCAATTGAGATTTTTGATATCTAAAATAAGATTTGGAAATAGAAGGAAATTTCCTTAAAGAAAGTTTTAACTGTCAGAACTGTAGGATCAATAATTATGATTTTCTCAGAGGGGTAAAAGTACGGCCGAAAACGGCTAATCTGGCTTGCACAAAACTCTCCGTTTTAGCACACTTTAACAATAAGCATTATTTAACCATATTAAATACGAAAATTAAGAAATGAAAAAAATTCAGGCTCTAACTGGATAGTTGAATGGACAATAATTCGATGGCAAAAAATTTTGATCGCGATTTTTCAATTAGTTATACAATAGTTAACTAATAATTTTCTGCTGCTTGAACAACAACATTGCAAGTGTGATAACTGTTGAACTGTGAATCTGAGATTTTTTTTTTATTTTGGATCTAGTTTTGAAAGGCTTCTGAATAGATTACCGTTTAAAAAATTTGAAAAATTTTATTTTTCAGTGTTTTATTGATAATTTACGTAGTTGCAAAATAAAAATGAATCAATCAGAAATTTATTTTTTTTCAATCCCCCTATGAACAACGTATTTGCTTATGAGAATTTCATATACAATAGGACACGAAAATTAAAAAAAAAACATTTTTATGCAGCTTCCGATTATAAAAAACGGTTCTTTGAAATTAATAAAAGTAAAATTTTTTTTATTTTGCAACTACGTAAATTGTTGATAAAAAAGAGACAAATTGAAATTTTTCAATTTTTTCAACGGGGATCTATTCTAAAGCCTTTCACAAATAGCTCCAAGAAAGGAAAAAAATCTCAGACCCATAGTTGTATAGTTATAACACTTATAACTTTCATGTTCAAACCGAAAAAAATTGATAATTAACAATTGCATAACTAATTGAAAAATCGTGATAAAAATTTTTCCGAATCTAAGTCATTACCCAACAACATATCAAATTTCTGAACCATTAAATCTCATACATACACAACACCCAAGAGCAAGGTGATACTCGAACCCACGATCCTCGGTTTACAAGCGATAACACCTTACCGCTGGGCTACCGAGGCCTCTCAAACCCCTCTTTTCATCTTTCAGTAAATTTTTTAGATTTTTTACAATTTTCGCGAGCGGGACTGTATTTTTTCAAAAAATATCTACATTCTATTCCGAATCGAATGACACCTTGCTCATATTTTTCCGAGACCGTTGAACAAAAAAGCACTTTGGCTAGACTATGAAAGCGTCCATTGGACTCAATTCATTTCGGTACTGAGAGCCTTCCTCTCTTTCGGGAGCGGGAGACGTACGTCTCCCCGTGTGATCAATTTGAAAATGATTCGTCATTATCATTTTCCTTCCTTAATTGCAACATATGCTCTAAAGGCGAGTTTTCCTCCACTTTCGCCAGTCGCCGACGACTGCGACTGAGTAGCCGCGACTGGTAGTAGCTGCGACCTATTCATTCAGGCGCGTTTTCCTCCACCTTCGCCAGTCGCCGTCGACTGCGACCCGCTAGCCTGCGTCAATCAGTATTTGTCCCTCGTTCTGGTCTGTTCAGCACAAGAAAAATGAATATTTCAAAAAAATCATTAATTGCAATGTTATTAAATTATCAAGTGCAGGAGGAAAATCTGCTTCTCATGTTAACGTTAGAATCTGAGAAACAGAGAAGCGAAGAATTAGCAATGTTCCGAAATAGACGATTGGAAGGATTTCAGGCAATATTAATCCAGAATCACCAGACAGATAACGAAACAAAATTTAAAGAGTTTTTCCGAATTTCCCGGCATCAATATAACTACGTAAACTAACTTTCGTCGACGAATTATCGCGGCTCCCCTTCCGAATATGAGCAGCTACTCGCGACTGGACGAACGGCGACCGGACGCTGGTAGTCGCGACTAGGAAAACAGGATGATTTAAAATGCATTGGAGATGTCTTGACGAATTGGTCGACGCTACTCAGTCGCAGTCGTCGGCGACTGGCGAAAGTGGTGAAAACGCGCCTTTAGATACTTTTTTGTAATTGTGTTTATCTCAAATTCACAGTTAAATGTGACTTAACTATATCTGAATTACTTCGTTTATATGTATTTCAAAGTAGTTTTATTGTATTATTAATATAGAATTCCTTTGTCACAGGCAGTGAAATTTCTCTAAATAGGGTATCTAAGGAATATCCTGAAATTTTTATTTAATTCTGTACTGCAGTTTAATATTGATAAAAATTCTGGAATATCTTACCTGCAGGCGGAAATGGATCAAAACGAAGCATCCTCGAAGAAATCGAAGCCTAAAGGCAGGAGGAAAGCAGATCCAGTACATTCTCTGAACGAAAATAAACAAGAAGAACCTTCCTCGTCCAATCACGATGGGAATTTTCAGGATCAGCTCCAGGATTTCAGGGATAAATGGAAGAAAGAATTAAAAATATCTCTACTGGAGGATCATGAGAAAATTAAAAATGTTCCTGCTGATCTACAACGTGACGATGAAAACATATCCGATTATGAAAATACCGCTCGATCTGTTTTTTTGAAAGGCGTCGATATGGAGAAAAAAGGTAAATTGTATGAGGCTATCCAATTCTATAGAAAGGCTATTCAGATGGTACCAGACATAGAGAAAAAAATTCAAGATTCGTCGAAATTAGTAAACGAAACTCATTCTAGTTACGAGGTTCAAGAAAATTATGAATCCAATAAGTCGAAAGTTTTAATTGAAAACAATTTGTTACCTAAAATTCGAAGAAAAATAAAGAAACTGCCATCGATTTGTACTGCTAAAGTCACTCAAGAAACTACCCATATCTCAGTGCTGCCAATAGAAATAATTTTATGTATTTTGAGATGGTTAGTTTCATCAGAACTTGATTTGGTATCTCTTGAAATGTTCGGTCAAGTCTGTAGAGGATTCTACCTATGTGCCAGAGATTCCGAAATTTGGAGATTGGCATGTCTTAAAGTGTGGGGCGTCCACTGCGGCAAATCCCCTGGAAGTTATGGAACTTGGAGACAGATGTTCATCGATAGATCCAGATTACGATTTGATGGGTGTTACATTAGCAAAACTACTTATATCAGGCACGGGGAAAATAATTTTCAAGACCAATTTTACAGACCGTGGCACCTGATTGCTTACTTCAGATACTTGAGATTCTTTCCAGAAGGGTTGGTTCTTATGTTGACTTCATCTGACGAACCAAGTCAGTCCGTTTCGCAGTTGAGACATCGAAATATCAAACCTCCAGTTCTGTCGGGGTATTATTGTTTGCGAGATGATAAGGTTTCCATTGTGGTTCATCGGTCAGATAATTCAGTGTTACAACATTTCAAGCGGAATAAAAACAGGGAACCGATTGATAATTCGAAACAAAGTTTTCACATGGAACTGCAAATACTGGGTCACAAAAATAAGAAGCATATTCAACTGCAATGGATCCAATATTTCATAAGGACAACAACAAGAACCGGGGATGAGAATTTATGTAATTTTGATGTGGTGAATAACAAGTTTCAGCCGTTTTGGTTTTCAAGAGTTAAAAGTTATACGAAAGAATCAGAAAATCCTTTGTAAATATTTTTTTCTTTTTTTTAAGTTTTGAATTCGAAAATTATGTTGTTGTTTCAATAATAAAACGTTGAGTTTTAAGCGGAATGTTTCCCTTTTCTCTGACGTTAGTTATAGGGACCAGTGGCTAACAGCAGTTCTAGTCTGGGCGGAAATTGGCCGTAACTCTTCAACGGCCAATCGTCTAAAACTGAAATTCTTCTCATATTGTTGAGATTTTAATCCTCTAATACTTGATTTGAATGTTTTGTACAAACGGTGAAACTTGAAGAGCGCTTGCCAATCGTTCGATTTGGTCGTTTTTCCTGGGAAAATCAGTTATACTTATAACATTTGAAGGAAAATACAACCTAAACGATTTTAGAGCAATTTGAGCTTCTTTCGACTGATTCCGATTGACTTAAATTAGGAATATATAGTCAGTCCAATTATACAAAACTCTAATTAGACCTGTCGTAAATTACGGATGCGAAAGCTGGACCCTAACCAAAAAAAGTGAAGAGGTGCTTAACAGATTCGAAAGGAAGGTGTTGAGGATAATATATGGGCCAGTGCTTGATGATGGCCTAAATACATGGAGACCAAGAATGAACCATGAGATAAAACGACTAAACGATGACCAAGATCTGGTAGGATGGGTGAAGACACAAAGAATCAGATGGATGGGACACCTGTGGAGAATGCCTGAATCAAGAGCAGCGAGACGGACCTTCATTAATAACCCAGAAGGACAACGCCTAAGAGGAAGACCGCGCGGTAGATGGAAAGACAATGTAACCAACGACCTAAAGCAACTAAAAATCCGAAACTGGCATGCGTTAGCAGAAAACAGGGACAGGTGGAGGGCAGTTGTTAAAGAAGCAAAGGTTATACAAGGACCATAAATACAGTGATTATGATGATGATGATGAGTCTGTCCAGAGTTGGCGTGCACGTAATCAATTGTATATGACGTCGATCGTGAACACTGTTGCCAGACGTATTAAATAACCTTAAATCTAATTAGCTGACCATCATCGATCGATAAATCGAACTTTTACTCACAAAATCTTCGAAGAACTATGTTATCTGGGCGACTGTCAAACAAAAAATGCCGATTGCCGTTGGTCAAGATGGTCCGACAACAATGTAAATTTTGAAATAAAATGACAAATTAACAACCATTCATTCAACTCATGTTCATTACGCGGAATGTTAATTTTTCTTGAGAGATACATACGATTTGATATGTTAAGGACAGAATATTTGTCGAAATGGATGATCCGGTTACTATCACCTTATAACTACTTTTTCAGAAATTTACTTACGACATGAATTTTGACAATTTCGAATTTTATTTATTTGGGTAGGCAGAGTTGCGTTGTTATGTGCGCATGGGTGTGACGTGCACGCCTACTCTCGCTGGACATACTATATAAGCATTTTCGAGTGGTTTGCTAGCAATTTCCAAATTTGACAGCGTTTTCCTCAGAAAAGTGAGTGATAGAGGACTCAATTCGAGAATAATTCCAGCTTCCTTCGACTGACTGCTGTAGAGTTACAGCCAGAAACCTACAACTTTCCCAACCCCTGCCCTCCTGATTGCACCACATGATTTCCTGGCAATTTCCATTTTTCCACACTCCTACATCCCCTGGGCAACAGTCAAATAGAAATAGGGTTCAGGAAAATTTGTATAGTCAACTACTGTTAGCTCCTGGTCTGTTGTACTTTCTTTTGGTGAATGCAGTTAGTACTTTTGTGGAGTGTGGTCTTCTGGGATACATCAATAAATATCAGAGTAGTTTGTAGTCGAAATCGACTTCTCGTTAATTATTAAGTATAGTAACGGTCCAAAAAAAAATAGTTTTAGCTACATTCGGGTAAAAAGATAGGGGGGTAAAAATTAAAAATCGTTGAAAAAATCGAGTAGTGTTTAAGTTACCATAAATTTTTGCTATTTATAATAAAAATACTATTGCCCAAAAGGTTTGACAATGTCAGTTATAGAGATGTGGAAGTATTGGATCAATTTGCAATGGTTTTTTGTATATAATATCTTTTCGTTTTTATATACCAATGTTTTCTAAATATTATGGATGTATAAAGTAATTGTAAAGATAAAATTATTGTACAGATGAAAAATAATAATTAAAATATTTAAAACATTATGTCATTGATATACTATATATATATATATATATATATATATATATATATATATATATATATATATATATATATATATATATATACATACACAAAGAAATTACATTATAACAATTAAACAATAGAGTCATATTTACTAAGCAAATTTAAAATTCAAGAACTCTCCGACATCATAAAAAGCGCTGTCCAGGCTTAATCTTAACTTAATGTATTTTCTTTGAAGGCCATTAGGTCTAATAACTTTACCTGGAAAGGTAATACCTGTATAAGAGATAAACATATTTCTGTATTTAGTTCTGAATTCAATCTGCCCAATGATGGCCGTGCGACCAAAAGTACAATAGTAGTATATATTTGTTGATAATAAACATAGTAAAATCAAGTTTCGCTTGTGTTTATTATTATTTTCCATTTGGATGGATGCAATTTTTACGTCGTGGTTTCCAAGTTCGGTTAGTTTCATTTAATTTCAAAGAATTACACTTTGGTGATGCTCCCGCATTTCTTCAGTTTATGTGAAAAAAATTCTGAATAGAAAATTTCGCGTCTAATTGATAGGGAGAGCAGGATGAGATGATTGACCACCTGTATCCTCTAGGCTTTCTACAATGGACTTATTTTTATTGGACTAAAAAACATCGTGCGTAATAGCTTTCTTATAACAATAGATAACAAACAAGAAAGAATAATAGGGACATTCATAACGATATCTTTCAATATGTTTCGAGATGTGAAGAAGTTTTAGATTGGTTCAGTATATATATATATATATATATATATATATATATATATATATATATATATATATATATTGTATTTTTGTTTGAGAGAATAAAAAGGAACGAATAAACTCAGGATGGACAGAAATTTGCATAAGTCATGGTCAACCTTCACTAGAAAACGGCACCGAAAGAAGAAGACACATTTTTTCAACCTAGGCCTACTCAGATGAGTGGCATCTTGTTTTAGATATTAAATATAATTGACTATGATGAACTAAAAGATATTTTCGAACGACTATAAGAAGTCTGAATTTTTCGCTGACCATATTTACAAAATTTCATGATTAAGAACGTATAGTAAGTTTGCTGACTTCATTGTGGTTTATGATATTTAATCCAATAGTTCGTGGAGAATAAATATTAAATATTGATCTCAATTCAGTATTTGGAGAATTAATCTTGCGACTGAGCAAGGAGCTAGAAAATACTATTGAAGGATTTTCATTAGTAACTTTCCTAATACGCAGATGATATTTATATGTCAACTTAAAAAGCACTAGGCAAAGTAGACCTAGATGGGACATTTCCAGTTTAATATGTCCTTTTTTCTCATGAGCACTTTAAATTGATCTCTTTTATTTCACTACTAGATAAGTCGATCTTCAAAATGAACTCAAGATAAGGTAACTTATTTCAAACACCTTTAATTTTTCCATTAAAATCTAAAATTAATAGACCTTCTAATATAGAACTGACATTTAAATTCTATTAAAGTTTGTAAATTTTATAGTGATTTTGTTCGTTCGAAAGTTTTGAAAAGTAAAATTCTTTTTCAAACATTATTAGCCCGATATTGTTAATATCGGTGCTGTATTTTAACAATATCGGGCTAATAATGTTTGAAAAAGAATTTATTGATACTTTTCAAAACTTACGAACGAACAAAATCATATATATATATATTATATATATATATATATATATAATATATTATATATATATATATATATATATATATATAATATATATATATATATATATATATATATATTGTAATAAGAATGTGCAAATGAACATCAGCATGAAGTAAACTCATCAGGTTATTTGTTATTTATTGTGGCTATAAAAGTATTGAATGTTCTCCGAGTACTTTAGGTAAGTGGGAATAGGTATAACCCCCACAAAAACCATTCTTCCTAATCTCTTGCAGAAGGCGAAGGATACTACCTGCAAATCCGGGTGTACACACCGAAATGGGATTTACAAAGGTCAGACTCTAATTCTGAATTCAAGTTGTTCAAAACAGATTTTTATATAGCATCAAGTTGTCATGTATTTCGAATCATAGTCCTATCTTTAATGAACATACTCAAATTGTTTTAATAAAATTGAAAAACATATCTAGTGTTAATTGCATATCTATTGTGTTTCTTATTAGTGCCCAAATTAAGTGAGTTTTCACGGCATACGAAAATAACCTTTATGGACAATCCGTTGAAAGATAATTTCAACTTATAAAGTGTGTTCCAGCTTGGTCAGTGTGATAAACGAAGAAACTTGTTCACCAATATAAGGGTAAATCATTTTTAGTTCAATTCGTTGACTTCACTTTTCTTAAATATGAGTAAATTATTCGGTTCATAATTCTCTTTACATAGTATAAAATGAATTCGCTTCCGAGTGATTCAAGACGAAGGTTTATATGTATAATACATACATATTATATTACAGAAAAACCGCAGAATTTATATACGAGATAGAAAAAATTAATGTACTACGGAATTGTATATCTTAAAAAGATCTATAAAAAGTCCGAGATGGTATATATTTATCTCCTAAGGATAACCGACAGTGACTATATTTATCTTTCACATATTACAAAAAAATATGTGTTATATACCAAGCTATTTTATACAATACAGTATTATGCCTTATCCAATTGAATACGTTAGATACGTTGAACACTTCATGTAGATCAAAACTGGCCTTAACAGCATTTCATTAACGTGGATATCTTAGAAGATATCAGATATTCACAAAGCAAATATACACATCACTAAAAAACATGTGTGTATGTATATATATATATATATATATATATATATATATATATATATATATATATATATATATATATATATATATATATATATATATATATATATATATATATATAAAATCAGTCATCAAAAAAGCCTCAGAAATCATCAGGAGGTATAAAAAGGATTCAAAAACCACTCCCGCAGTTTTATGTTTACTTTCGATACAGTGCGATAATCAATTATATTTATTTATTCAAAAACAACTGTTGCAATATGTCTTAATAAAAGAAATATAAAGTAATAATTGATCCAAAATGGAAGTCTGATAATTTGCACAAACATATTACCATTGGCATTTCTTTTTTAAACAGTTCTCAATTTTTCATGTGTGTATATGTAGATATATTTTAGACTTTTTTCTTAGAGATAGTTTTTTATTAAAATATTAAATATTAGACAGTCCATCATATTTCACCGAGTAGTCAATAAAACATCAGGGTTTATTATGTATGTTATGAGAGGAACAATTCTACGTTGTCAACTCTTTAACCCCTTGTTGCATCATGTGCCATAGATGGCACAAACCAATGTTTTGCACCTCTTTAATACATACGTCATAGAAATATAACTTTATATGCATGAATTACCATTTCAGGCACATACAAACATATTTCCAAAGAGGCAGCTCCCTCTCTGTAATCATTTCGCAGTTAGATGTGTTTTTCAAAATGGTGACGATGAATCAGCTGCTTGTCAGTATTAATGTAGATTGAGTAATAGTTTTGAGTTCATCCACGTAACTTTCTACCTAATAAAAATTGTTTTTGTGAAAAATATACCTCTAGTAACTGCTTGCTTGTGGCAAGTACTCGTATTTTTGAATAATTGACGTTTTTCATCTAAAAATCACTTTGTGCCATATATGGAACATTATGCAATTCAAGTATATCTGACTTGACCATATTGTGCCATATATAGAACATTATGAAGTTAAAGTATATCTGACTTGACCATATCTGCAGATTATGAATTTAGAAGATGTGAAAGAAATCTTTTCCAGATATATTATGGATCCCAAGTTATTTTATGCATAAAAAATGTAGTTATACATAATTTTAATCCAAATAAAAGTGAAGACAACATATCAGATGTAGATGCTGTCCCTTATTTGGCACAAACCAGTTTTTTTTTGACAAAGAATATTGTGTTTTATTTTTTTAAATATTTTTCTGATGAAATATATGTCTTTTTCCAACTGTACCTTTTTTTAAAATCATGCATTAAGGGGTTAAGGACTTTTCTTTAAAAATAAGTAGATTATAATTACGTTATATTATTGTTTGTTTGATTTTGTAATTTTTTTCCAGGTAGTTGAGAAAATGCGTTCCGAACGAAGAAGAAAACAACTTTTGCGTGCCACTCAAACTCTTGAGTACACGTCTCCTACGTCGGCTTCAATTGCCGATATAATTCGAAGGTAGATTGTTTTAAAAGTAATTCATAATAGTGATATATAATTCTCAGAAATTTCCATTATTATCCACTTTGTTTATAAATACTTGAATACTGTATCCTACAACCAGTACGAGATAAGAAGAGAAGAACCAAAAGAAGAAAGAAGAATAGAAGCTGAAGTTCCTGGAAAATTGAAGAATCAAGCTGTCCAGATATTTTTTTTATTTATAGATTTGCCATATACCAAATAATTCATTTCCTACATTACTATTTATATTTTATTCAAATTGTTGTTTATATTAGCTTCTAATTAGTCAGAACTTAGTTTGTTTCATCGTGGGAGAGGAAGAAAGAAGATCGCTGAAGAGAATTTGTCTAGTAAACATTTTTTTTACTTGTTTCTCCAGTATCTATTGAAAATTACTTTGAAATAAGCTTATTGCAACTATTAATTTTATAGGGAAATCGACTGGGATGCAAGTTCTCAAACAAGAGAGTCCGTTGCAAGATTACGAAAAAAGTTGTATATGCTTCATGACTACAACACATTGGTTTTTAAGGTAATTATTCTAAAGCGCCTTAGTGCTCTTTATCCAAAGAATAAGAGTGGAATACTTTTTCTTAGTAGGCCAAGCTACAGAGATTTAGAGTGAGCATTTTGTGTAAAAAGTGTTAGAAGAAAACCAGCTGCGCCATTGTTTGTAAAATAGTTCCATATGATATACTGATATTTTTTTCACTCGACTTTATTATTTATAACTTTGTTATTAACAATTCTATGCAAAAAATCGCGTTTTTTTTAGTTGTTTGCTTTTAAAATTGAAACTATCATAGTAATCGTGATGTTGTCAATAGACTAATTGTAGAAAATGAAAAGACGAATAAAATGAGGGGTCGGGCGACTCGATTAGACCCATAGTTTAAGAGAAAATCGAAAAAAACGTCCAATATGCAGTTTTAAAAAAAATTCATAACTCGGTTATTTTTCAAGTTGTAGCGTAGATCCTCAGGTCAGTATTATTTATCAATATAATAGTATATTATTCAACGAGCACAAAATGATTGCTATTTTATACGAGGGTGAAGTACACGAGCTGCAAGCGAGTGTCGCAATTCACCCGAGTGAAAAATTGTAATTTTGTGCGAGTAGAATACTATACTTTGTCCACGACTTCCTCGGAAAAATTAGTAATAATCTGCATTTTCAACAATAAAAATAGTTATCAAAAGCGTTGACATAACATTTTCTGTGTTCACTGAAAACTGCATACTCACCTAAACGTCAACTATTTCACTTGACATCGATTCCATTCCTTTCTTTCACTCTGATAAAAATGAAATAGATAATTTATTAGAGTGAATATTCAATAAGTTGGGCATTATATTAAATTTTAGTTTAATAATTTGCCTAAAAGTAATCTTAGTTACATAAAACCTAAAAATCTAATAACAATACTATCCCTACAAGGTGAATGATAGTCTCAAGTTTGGACATACGTTTTGAGTGTGACGTCATGCAGTGTATAATAAACCATTATACACACTAGTGAATAATAAGTATAATTATACTTCAGGAAGCACACGTATGATGAATGATTTATAGTACAGTCGTGGACAAACTTTATTTATACGAAGAGCAGGAACTGTCCGATGCATAGTTTTCTGTGGCCATTTGTATATTTTACTATGACATTTTCCAGCAGACCCGAATGCGACAGGTATGGTCCGATTTCAAATTACAAAAAAGGATTTGAAAGTAGAATTCTCATAATTCAAAACGTTCATCTTGGTTCGAAGAAGCATGACATTCGAAAGCGTCGGCATTTTGAACATGACAGTAATTTCTCGGTCGTTTTTCGTCATGTTCAGCTTTATTTTAAACATATTTCTCAGCGTTTTCATGTAAAACCAAGATGAACGTTTTGAACTATGAGAATTCTACCTTCAAAATCTTTTTTGTAAATTAAAATCGGACCATACCTGTCGCATTCAGGTCTGCTGGAAAATTGCATAGTAAAATATACAAATGACTACAGATCAAAAACTATGCATCGGATAGTTCCTGATCTTCGCATAAATAAAGTTTATATTAATAACTAACACTGACCGGAGAATCTACGCTACAACTCAAAAAATAACCGAGTTATGAACTTTTGAAACTAAGGGTCTGATCGAGTCGTCCGACCTCTCATTTTCTTCGTCTTTTCATTTTCTACAATTAGTCTATTGACACCATCACGATTACTAAAATAGTTTCAAGTTTATTCGATATTTTGCATAAAATTGTTAATAACGAAGTTATAAATGATGAAGTCGATTGAAAAACATATCACTATATCATATGGAACTATTTTACAAACAATGACGCAGCTGGTTTTCTTCTAACACTTTTTACAAGAAAAAATTTCTGTAGCTTGGCCTATAGGTGTAAATGAAGTATAGGTTATTATAGTCATATATTATTTTTCAGTGCACTTACAGTTACCCCATATCTATGGAAACGAAGCTCCTACTGCGAAGATATGTTGAATTGGAATCTTATGTCCTTTATAAAAGTAAATGCACTCCTGAAATCGAGGATCAAGTACAGGGAAGAGTATTCAAAACCATTATGTATTTTATAAGTGGCTCTTTTCATGCAACTGGTAAATCTATAGCGGAAGATAGAGCGCATATTTATAATGAAGCTTTAAAAATTTTCATTCATTTTGCTGACGTTGGAATTGATAGATTTCCAGCCAAAATTTTGAGGTAAGTGTAGCTTGTTAACTAACCTATTATTTAGTTTAGTTTATCTACAACGTCTTCGAATTTTTTATTATATATATATATATATATATATATATATATATATATATATATATATATATATATATATATATATATATATATATATATATATATATATATATATATATATATATATATATATATATATATATATATATATATATATATATAAAGGGTGTAACATAAGTAGGTTAAAATATTCAAGTGACGTATTCCTGCGACAATTTCTATATAATTTTGTGTCCGGAAATGCGTCGTTTCGGAGTTACAAGGTGTTGAAATTGAACCATGTTTAGGAAAATTTCAACCATCTATATCTTGGAAACGAATAATTTTTCGATAAACATTTTATAGGAAGAAAGTTGTTCATTTTGACGAGATCTACCAGATACTTAAGTTCTTGTAACGTTCTCAGCAACTTCAATTGGCCCCCTAGGAGCTAAGTAACGTGCATGGATATAAAAAATTGTGAATATCACAAACGACCACATCCAGCGTTTTTGAGGAAGTATACCCCTTTTTAATTGAAAAAGGTGTGGAAATAAGGTTTTTTTCATGAAAAGCGCCAAACGTTTACTGTCAAAAAAGTTGAAATGAATAATGACAGCGTACGCAGCGCCCTCTAGGTGCTACATAAAAATTAATTAGAAATTATGATTTCCCACGTCAAAAAAACCACGGGTACCAAATTTCGTGCAAATAACTTATTGTTTGCGAAAGGTATTTTTAAAAAGCGAACAAAAAAATTAAATTTCAACACCCTGTATCTCCGAAATGAAGCACTTCCAGACATAATTTATATTATTTTCTTTTTCTTAAAATTGTCTCAGGAATACGTCACTTGAATATTTTAACGTACTTATGTTACATCCTATATACATATATATATATATATATATATATATATATATATATATATATATATATATATATATATATATATATATATACACTATTGGACAAAAGTAGAGCAACAAAGTGCATTTATTTCTTTGAATTGAAAAATTAATTTATTATTATTGTAATTCTGGGCTAATTTTGATGAAATATTATCTCCATAATATGAGTAATAAACCACAATATTTTGGACAAATTCAAACAAAATGGAGGTAGAGAAATATTTATAATTATAAAAATCGATTAAATGAAGTGCGACAAAAGTTAAGCAACAAATTGTGTCAAGAGCATTTTATTTTATATATTACGATGAAAAACGTTAAACGCATTTAATAATTACAATAGCTATAGGTATTATGTTAATAGTTAATAGAATATCCATTATTATTTATTACTTGCCGACAACGTTGAGGCATTAACGCAATCAATCTTTGAACAGTGTCTTCAGGAAGGTTTGTCCAAACTTCATTGACTTTATTCACCAAATATTGTTTATTTGTAAATAAATGTGTACGAATTCCATGTTCAACTTCTTACCATAGGTTTTCAATGGGGTTGAGGTCTGGTGATTGTGCCGGCCACTGCAAAACCCGAACGTTATTTTCTTGAAACCATTCTTGAACAATTCGAGAACCGTGCTTTGGATCGTTATTCTGTTGAAAAATAAAATGAAAAGGCATTTTCCACTCTGCATAAGGCATCATTACATTTCGCATTATATCTCTATAGACAAATCGATCCATAGTGTCATTAATGAAGTTCAATGGACCCACCCCATTCCATGATAAACAACCCCATAGAAAAACTCTCCCTTTACCATATTTTACTGTGAGTTTAACGTATTTGGGATTAAACCTTGTGTTGATTGGCCGTCTTACACGCTTCATTCCATCAGAATTAAAAATTTTATAACGCGTTTCATCGCTGAATAAAACTTTTTTCCACCCGTCTACCGTCCAATTTAAATGTCGACGTGCAAATTCAAGCCTAGCTACCCTATTTCTTGCTGAAATGAGCGGCTTTTTAGACGGTCGTCTGCTAAATAACTTTGCTTCTACCAACCTTCTTTGAACTGTCTGTGGAACAATCATAATTTCGGGAATTTCAGCAATAATTCTAGGTGCAGACATCCAGGGATCGTTTTGAGAACTTCTTTCAATGCGTCTATCTGTCCAAATCGTTGTTTTTGTTGGCCTTCCCGATTTCGGTGGATTCTCTAAAATGTCCTCTTTCATAACAGCTTGAAATTATTTTGGATACACTGTATCTGGATAAATCAAACCGTCTTGAAATTGTGGCTTGTAATGTACCTTCCAAGTGTGCAGTCACTACTCTTTGCTTTAATTCTTTCGAAATTGGCATACCTCTTGGCATGATAAATCCAACACAGAAATATCAATTAAACATAAAATAAATATTTTAACCTTTACTTTCACCAAAACCTTTATTTTTCAGGAAAATATTGAAATGTTGCTTTACTTTTGACGCATTACAATACTGTATATCAAAGTTTATGTCAATCAAAATTCATTTGTTTCGATTGTTGGAAAAAGCTGTTGCCGCCGATAACAGCAACCTACTTTGATATTTAAGACACAATATATTTAAATACGATATCTTGCATTTGATATAAAATCGAGATTTCTTTCCTTTTTCGAAAATGTTGCTCTACTTTTGTCCGATAGTGTATATATATACATATATATATATATATATATATATATATATATATATATATATATATATATATATATATATATATATATATATATATATATATATATATATATATATATATATATATATATATTTATATATATATATATATATATATATATATATATATATATACATAATTATATATATATATATATATATATATATATTTATTTATATATATATTAATATATATATATATATATATATATATATATATATATATATATATATATATATATATATATATATATATATATATATATATATATATAATTTATATATGTATATATAATAAAATAGTATTCATATTTGCTATTTACTTGATCGCTAACCGTCAAATTAATTATTTCAGGAATATATTGAATACATTGGGATTAGTGAATATATCAAGTAATTCCGCTAGATGTCTAGATGTCAACAACCCTTCACTAAAGAGGCTCAAAGATTATTTAAGAGATAGTGATTATGGTTCAGATGATGACTCTCTAGGATCTGCGGAAGAGGATAATGTGAGTTTAATTGTTCTGCTATTCATGTGTGTTGTGTATTTTTTTTTATTGAAATCTTTAGTATCATGCATATTTTTCCGTGTGTCGTATAGAATTGACTCACAAATTCAACAAAATAATTAAATGTTCTATGTATATAAATATATATATATATATATATATATATATATATATAATAATAATAATAATAACGTTTATTCAGTATAACACAATAACGAATGAACAAAATGAGTCACAGAGTTAATTATTTCATAACTGAAAATTTGTCTGTACGTGACTATATTTGGCAATAGATGAAGCCTCAATATTCTCACACAGTCGAGCTCCGCATGCTGTATTACATCAATTATATATTTGTAACTTTTGTATCCATATTTTGGGTTGATTTGTTCATATCGGTAGTCATTCCTAAATCGGGCATATTGTCATCTCCATCGGTAGTTTTGTCTGTGTCTATAGAAGTTTCCATACTTTCCTTATTCACACAATGCAGCAATTTCTTGTAATATATCCCTCTTTTCATTTCTCAACCAGTGTTTTATCTTAGTCTTGAACCCATTATATCTTCTGATATTTCTCAATTCAAGTGGAATCATGTCGTAAATTCGTGGGGCAAGGTAAGCGCTAGATCGTTGAGCTATAGCTTTGATGCATCGTGGTCTTCCATAAGTGTTTTTTTTTCTAGTTGAGTAGTGATGATCGATTTTTTTTATTGGTAGTTTCCCTGTATAAACGTTCATAACAACCTTCATAATATATATTTGCCTAATACTTAGGGCACCAGAAATGTCGAATAAGATCGTGGTTTACCATATATAATCTTCAACAGCCACTTCTGCATCACAACTAGATGCTTCAGGTGGATGTCATGAATTCCTCCCCATCCCAATATTCCATATATATTATATATATATATATATATATATATATATATATATATATATATATATATATATATATATATATATATATATATATATATATATATATATATATATATATATATATATATATATTTATTCATTTATTTATTTATTTTTTATTTTATTTTATTGAAAACTGCTGGTACATACTCATCAGAGTAAATATACATAAAACCTGTAGAGAGGCTTGTATCCTCTGTGCACAGGAGCAGGTAACTTACATCTAACTTAACAAAAAAAAAACTATACTAAAGCTAAGTTACTTAAACAATCTAAACTGTTCCAATTTTTTTTTCTTATTATGATTATTGATTAAAGTACACCTGTAATTTGCTTTTATTTCTATTGTCTCATTCAGTTCCTCACACGTTCCTTCTCTACTATATATTTATTCAATTTATTAACAAAGTTTCTCTTTTTAGGATTTCCTATTTTAAGATCATTAGATAACATATTATAAAATTTGATAGCAGTATAAACAGAACTTTGTTTATATATATATATATATATATATATATATATATATATATATATATTTATATATAACATTTCCACAATAATTAGATGCACAGTTTTTTGTCGGTTAAATAGAAATTTCATCTACCTGTTCTATAAATAATACCAATATAAGTGGAAACTGTCTTGTTCTCGAGAGGAGTTGACCTTACTTGGTTGTTATTGTTGTTTTTCTGAAATAATTTACCGGTTTTTAAGTAATTCTAATGCAATTCCTGTTTATAATCGTTAAATTGAGAATATATCACTAATTTCGCAATCATGAAAACATAGCAATGAATTTTATGTAGCTTTTACTACGAAAAATATAGATTTAACTTTATAGTAAATATCTGAAATAAATTTCTCTCTTTTAGTTTCTGCTTTTATTAGTGAAACATCAGTTATGTAAACCGGCGTCGCAAAGGGGGACAGGGAGGGGAGCTAAACACCCCCTTCAACGACTTGAACAAATTTAATCAAACGAAAGTAATTTATTAAGTCATCAAAGGAATAGTCTTTCGGAATATTATCCCAATTTCAAGATAATATCCCGAAATATATATGTCCAGTTCTTATTATAACTGTGAAATCAAACCAAGTTTTTTGTAATTTATTATGTTTTTTTGATATGCATTCATTTATATTTGGCCATTATTCTGTATTTGCTTGTTTCTGTTATAAACAAAATGACGTAAGATTTATTCAATATATATATATATATATATATATATATATATATATATATATATATATATATATATATATATATATTGTTTGTAAAGTTATACGCAGACCTATCATATCGAATATTTTGTTATATTTCTTGGAATTTACGAAATCTTCATTTGTAACTGGAATTATTCCAATGCTTTTTTTTTCATACTCCTATAATGATTTTCTACAACACTAAGCTCAGTTTCAAGAGTCTTTTAGTAATATCAGAGCTAATAATTTGGAAAAAAGATCAAATCAGCAATATGGTGAAAATCCTCCGATCCTTGATTTCAAGTTCTATTAGTATTAACTCAAAACCCCACTCCCTGTCTCAGGATTCCTCCGCTGACTGAAGAGATGAACTGAAGTGGAAAAAAGCTAACCGAAATCGCATTTTCTGACATAAACAACCCTCGACTGTCGTGGTGCTCTTTTCTTTTAACATTGCTTTTGATACCGGCTATGCCTTCTGCTTTTACTTTTTGCTCTTGCATCTGGCTCCACGTCTACAAAACTGGGTTCATTCATCAAGGATCACGAATAACCTTATTCCACTTTGTGGCTCTCGCCGTGCTACATCACCCCTCGACCCCAATAATAATAATAATAGCACTTTATTTCAAAAATTATTGGTAATATTTACACAATAAAGTTGAAAGATGTCAACAGAATAGAATACTTAATTATTTTCCTAACAATAGTTTATGAACTCATGTACGTTTCGCACCATTTCCTCCGATCCTCAAATTCTTCGGTAAACTATTATATATTTTGATAACCATGTATTTTGCTCCTCTATCGGTTATGGTTAAATGTAGATTGGATAAAAATATGCGTCCGTTCGACGTGTAAACGCACCGCGGTTCTCAGTCTTCAAAATAGTACCTATGTCCCACAAAAAAGCACAGCAAACGATAGATATACAACCCAAAGACTGTCAAAATACCCATCCCTCTAAAGTGGGTTCTACATGATTGTCCATACCTAAGTGAACATAGGACTCTTAGTGCGAACTTCTGACTGACAAATACCCGATAAGCAGAAGAAGAAGCACCCCAAAAGATCAGTCCATATGACATAAGAGACCCAAAGCTGTCCGTATATACAATCTTGAGGACATTCGCGTCCACATGATTTTTAAAAACCATTATCGGGCACACCACAGAGTTCAGCTTCTTCCGAAGATGGTCCACATGAGAGCTCCACCTGAGAAATCCATCCACAAACACACCCAAAAATTTTACCTGTGGACTAGGTACAATTGACACGGAATCATGTTGTATCGATTCAGTACGCCTAGCACCCAACAGATTTGTAGCGAATCGCACCATTGCCGTTTTTCCAATATTTATGAGAAGGCGGTTCTCAATGTACCAGCTCTCAATCTTTGTGGGAAAACTTTTTGATATGTCAAGTGCTAAAGTTATACTGCTTGATTTTACCAAAACACTTGAGTCATCCGCATACTGGACCGGCTCAGCTGGTTCACCCAAAAATAACTCATGGAAGTCATTTATATATATCGCAAACAGGAGTGGCCCTAGAATACTGCCCTGAGGTACACCCAATCAGATATTCGTCTCTTTAGAAGTGTATTTTGTTCCATCCACTGTCATTTCTACCCTCTGCTATCTGCCACTGAGATAGCTGCGTAATAATCGGAGCTGACTATATATATATATATATATATATATATATATATATATATATATATATATATATATATATATATATATATATATATATATATATATATAGATCTATCCGTGTCTCATCAGTTTCGCGAAGAAGCCAAACAGCTATTTGATATGTTTCTATATTTTCAGAATTTGAAAAACAAAAATCGGAACTTTTTCAACAAATTGTTGATTTGATTAAAGACTCGGCAAATGCTAAGAGTTTCAAAAAATTTCATATTGTTAACGAATACATTTTTTTTTCAGATAAGACAACCTTCTACAAAAATGTATAACAGAAAGAAACTGCATGACGATTTATCGCTTGTGAAACCTGAGTTGAAATTGGGTGACAGTTCTTTCAATTATGGTTCTTCCAACTTTCCAGTTGATAATTCCTCATGTATACGTGACAGAAGTAATATAGTTGGTCTTCTCTCAAGAACTGAAAGAATAACTTCTTCACTTGGGAGTTTCCAAAACATCGGCGTACAATCATTTCCCAGCCAACGACCACGGGTCGTATCCGAAATTAAAAATGGTCTTGAAAGGGAAAAAAACTACGATCCAGCTAACAATTATAACCTCAATTCATCAAATGTTGCATGCAATATAGACAAATATGACTATGACACGAAACCAATATTAAATAATGAAATTGATGAATTTGAATGCATGCCTACTGATTTCGGGGATATTTTGGACAAACGAAAAGGAAATACTGCATTGAATAATGCAGAATATGGATTTTCCTGTACTTCATCAAAAAAATCTCTGATAAGTAGAACACCTGATAATTCATTATGTAAAATTATCGCCAATAAAAATTCGATAGATTCCATTGACATGAGTATAAGATTGAAACAGAAAATCCAAAATTATAGCAATAATGTAGATGCTCCCGTAATGAGTGAAGGTATTCACGCACAAACCATATTTACAAAAAAAGAACCTTCAGTTTCTACAGACATCAACAATACCAGATTAGTAGTTTCCAAGATGACATTGTTAGATACATTTGAGGAAGTACACACAGCAACAATTAAAGATGAGGACAGTTCAACAGAAATAACACCTCAACTAATTACAACTATTCAAAAATCACAAGAGACAGTTACAAATCAAATTGTTAAATTGAAACAGTGGCATCGCAATGATACCAAATTAATTTGTAAGAAGAAAGGGGTGGTTCCTATGCAAAGGAATGATAGCCAGAATAATTCACAAATATCAAAAGAAGCTTTGTTAGAAAAACCATTTCAACATGAAACATCTAACGACCTTGTCTCAACAGAAGCAAGTTTATGCGGTGAAGTTGATTCAAGTCATTCAAATAAAGAGGGAAATAAGTTGAAAAATAATTCCCTTACAGAAGCGAATAACATTAACGACAATTTGGGTGCAGCAGCAAAAGAACTTTCTATTGTTGGTAATGAAGCTCAAAAAGTGAACTCAATTTCAAAATCGTTATCGAAGAATGAGTACATTGCATCTCTTCAAGAGGCAGATAAAATAATTTTGATGACAGTGCCTACAGTCAACAGCAGCGTAGACGAAACAGAGACAACAACTGATTCATCATCAGAAAGAGATATCAAAGTAATTGTTAATTCCATGCAGCAAAATTTAAATGTGAAAGAAACTAAGCAATTTAGAAATCTTATTGGAGCTTCTACAAAAGAGAATGAACTGGAATCAACTGCAGACTTGTTATCGATATCTGAAGTTTCATCTCGTACGTGTGAACCAAAAACAACAATTGCTGGACACTCTGAAATTGAAAATACGGTAGAATCAACTTTAGGGATAAATATGTATTCTGGATCGTCAAGTGATGCTATTTCTCCTGCGTGTTCGTATGGTGACACTAAAGCTGATAAATCTTCCAACAATCTTTCAAATTTCCTAGCTGGAAAGGAACAATGTAAAACTTCAGACAGTTTCCAAAAGCGCCTTACTTCATCTGAATCAACATGTCTAAATGACAAAGAGGATACAGAACATACAATTATCTTGCCAGAAAATATTGACGTTACACAAAAAATCCCAACTGATAATTCTAATGATATTCAAATTCCCTCTGTGGGGCAAGTTATTCATGGAGAAACAATATATGCTAACGATGAACCCATAGTTTCTACAAATATTGACGATTCTGTGTCATCAATAACTTCTAAGGAAACTTCGGGCGATACATTTATAACATTGAGAAATTTTCACCCAAAGGTGAATAATAATTTTAGTATTGATACTCTATTAGCTTCTAAGAAACAAGAAGTAGTTTCCATGGAAGTGAATAGTAGCGAGCATAAATCACAATTATCAGAAGCAGGATTGACAAACCCATTTCGAACTATTACTGTAGAATCAACATCTCAATATAGAAAACGAGATTCAATTACAGACGCTGAAAAAAAATTGATAAATGTTCCTCGGAGAGAAGCAAACGAAGTTTATGATAATCTGGACGCATCAGAAAGATCTTATTCACATAGTTCGTGTAAAATTAAGGCAGATATTTTCAGAGCACAAAAGTGTGAAAATCTGATCGAGCAAAGTGAAATTGAAGATAAAAACACTATAAGTCCTTGTAGTTTAACAAAATTATGCGAAGGTGTTTTGAAAAAAGGAAAATCTTTACCTACATCTGTTTGCTGTTCATCAGAAGGCAATATGATTAATTGTAACGAAGACGAACAAGTTGATTCTATTTTAGACCAATCCTTAGTTTCTATCAATATCAAGGATACTATTTCGTCATCTTGTAATGTAACATCGGAAGATACAAGTGAAGATGGAGATTCAAGACAAATTGTAGCATTGGAGAATTTGCATCAAGAAATAAATAATGATGTTACTCTTGAAACTCTATCTGGTTCTAAGACACAAGAGGTGGCTTCAGTGCAGGGGAATAGTAGCCAGAGTGGGTTACAAATATCAGAAGTAGTGTTGGAAAACACATTCCAAAATGAAATAGTCTACAATCTTACTTCAGAAACAACATCTCAATATAGAAAAGAAGATTCAAGTGATTCAACTATAGAAGCTCAACAAACATTGAAGAACGTTCCTCAGAAAGAAACAAAAGAGGTTATTGATAATTTAAGTGCAGCAGTTGAAAGTGAGTCGGATTTAATGTACGAGGCTAAAGCAGAAAAGTGTGATAAACTGAAAGCGGAGAGTGATATTGAAGATCAAATAACAATAAGTTCTTGTGGTTCATCGCAATTAGATGAAGATATTGCAAAAGAACATTGTTTTTCTGCTCATTGTTCAACAGAAGACGATATGATTATTCGTAATGAGGACAAAACGGTTAATTCTATTGTGAATCAAGATGGAGAGTCAGGTCCAACTGTAACATTGGAAAATTGGTACCAAAATAGAACTACTGATGGGTATGGTAGCCAAAATCAGTTACACCAATCAGAAGCATTGTTAAAAAATCAAAATGAGGTATCAAAAGATCTTACATCATCAGAAGCTCCTCTATATAGGAATGGATATTCAAGTATAATTATAGATACTGAAAAAAAAATTAATAATGTAAACCAGGAAGAAACTAATAAGATTAATGATATTACAACGGTTGAATCTTATTCGGATGATATATGCGAAACAAGGACACATATGTTTGAAGAAAACAATCTGATCGTGCAGCCCGAAAATGCAGATCAAGAAATAAGTCGTAGCAATGCAGCGGAATCAGTTGAATGTATTCCGAAAGAAATAATACCTGAATCAGTTAATTGCTTAGCAGAAAGTCATTCCAGTATTTCTAATGAGAACGAGCAAGTTAACTCAATTTTAGAATCAAAGTTGGAAAATATTCCTTGTTCTCAAAAGGCAGATGAAATTGTTTTAACTTCAGTACCTGAAGTAAATATAAGTGGAGGGGAAATTAAGACAGTAACAGATCTATCATCAGAAAAAGAAGTAAAACTATCAATTGATCCGAATAAACAAGATTTAGATATAAAAGGGATAATTCAAGGTGAAAATATTATTGACCCTAATGTATTAATGAACGATGATAATGAAAATGGAACAATATTAACTTCAGACTTATTGAATTATGATTTATCATCAGATAGAGAAGTTAAAGTAATTACCAATTACATGCAACATTTAAATGTGAAAGAAACTATTTGTGAAGATCTTACTGATGAAATGAAAGAACAAGAATCAACTGTAGAGTTGATACCAATATCTGAAGGTTCAACTCATACTTGTGAATCGAAAACCACTACAACTGTAACCTCTGATATCGAAAATAAAATAGAATTTAGTTTAGGAATGAATGTTAATGCTACATTGTCGAGTGACACTTTTTCTGATACTTCGTCTAGTGTTATAAAAGCTTTAAAAACTAGAAGCAAAGTAGGCTCTGACTTTATATCTACTTTACCTGAAAATGACAATTACAAACCCTCGATTAATAACCCAGAAAATATGAATGTTACACAGAAAATAAAAACTAATAATTTTTCTGACGAAAAAATAGTATTACTAAAAGACAATCCTATAGTTTCTACAAATATTCAAGATAGTATGACATTGAATTATGAAATGACATCCAAAGATACACTTGAGGAAATCAAAGAAGCAATAATAACAGAATTTGAAGCTGATACTCATAAATTACAAGAAACTGATTTAGATTTAGATAACCATGCAGATTTGAATCAAATTGTCGAATTGGAAAATTTGTACCAAAATGTAATTAATGATATAAGTCTTGAGACTCCATCAGTTTCTGATAAGCAAGAGGTAGTTTCAAATCAAACAAGTCATAGTCAAGGAAACTTACAAATATCTTCAGAAGCAGTGTTGAAAAACTTAACTCAAAGTGAAATATCTGTCGATCTTTCTTCAGCAGAAACAAAACAGCTGTGTGAAGAAAATAATTCAAATCGCCCAATTGCAGGAGATATGAAGGATTTGTCTCAGGAAAAAACAAGTATATTGGGATATAATTTGAATACTCCTATTATAAAGGAGTCAGATATTCTTGAAGCATATAAATCATCGAAATTAAATGAATTTATGTCGAAGGAAAAATCACCTGTTTCTGTTCCGTTCGAAATAGATGAATCTTTGGTTATCGGTAATGAATATAAAACAACAACGCCTGAATTTATAACCAATACACACCAAATAAAAGCGATAATCAATTCATCGTTAGAAGGGGTATATAAAGCAATCAGCAGACCAGAGAAACAAGAAATACATGCAAACGAAACTGATCTCTATTCTTCTACTTTTCAAGGTAATGCTCTTCCTGATGAACTTCACATGTTGGCAGATGTTGCATGCAATTTAGAACATGTGATAGTGGCTCAAAATAAACCAAACTGCAAAAAAAAAGGAATAATCAGAAATAAGTTGAAAAAAAATAGTAATCGAAAAAATGAGTCATTAACTTGTGTTTCGAATATGCAGAAGACTAAAAATTCAAAAGAAAGCGTTGTTTCGAATCGTGAGGGAAAAAGAAGAATCAATAAGAAATTACAAACAAACAAAAGAGACAAAAATATTAAGAAAATATCACCATTACCCAATAACCAATGTAACGACAAGGGGAAAGAATATCTGCCTTTTGATGAGCATTTCAACAAAAAAAATCGTATAAAGGAAGCATTTGAAAAATCCAATAACGGCAGAAACAAGTCAGAACCTGAACCAATCAGAAAAAGATTTAAAACATTAGGAGAATTGAAACATTTTGATACTGCAGAATTAGAAGAGTCGAATACAAATAAGATGGCTACATTTGTTACTGGATGTTCGGACAATAAATTGGAAGAAACATTCAGATGTGTAAACAGCTCCAACACAAAAGAAGAAATATCCTGTCAAACCGAACATTCATCAGATAACCAAAACTTAACGAATTCTCTGAGATTTTCTGAAAACATAAAAATTCCAGCGGATTCGGGTGTAAATTATGGCATTGAAACAAACAATTTAACCTCTCAGACAATGAAAATGGACTTTCCTTCAGAAGAAATGCACCATTCAGACAAAATTGAAGAAATTTCTTCTGTACTTCCAGAGAAACTAGAAAAAACCGAAAAAAAGAAAGAAGTGATATCTTCAGATCATTCAAAAACTAGTAAACTCTATGGGTTACAGAAAAAACACAAAAAAAATACTAAAGTGAATGAAAAAATCTTGCAGCATATTTCCAAAGAGAAAATAAGAAAATTAATCGTAGAAGAAGTTTTCCCTATAGAATATTCTGGAAATGTACTTTCAGAAAAACAAGAAAAGGAGGAAAAAAAGAGAGAAGTGAAATCTTCAGATCACTCAAAAAACAGTGAACTCCCTGAGTTACAGAAAAAACACAAAAAAAATAGCAAAGACGACAATGATAAAATTTTGCAAGATATTTCCAAAGAGAAAATCAAAAAGGAAAAGAAGAGAGAAGTGAAATCTTCAGATCAGTCAAAAAACGGTGAACTTCCTGAGTTACAGAAAAAACACAAAAAAAATACTAACAAGGATAATGAAAAAATTTTGCAAGATATTTCCAAAGAGAAACCCAAAAAATTGATCGTAGAAGAAGTTCTCCTTATGGAGGATTCTGGAAATGTACTCTCAGAAAAACCAGAAAAGAACGAAAAACAGAAAGAAGTGAAATCTTCAGCTCATTCCAATAACAGTGAGCTCCCTGAGTTACAGAAGAAACAGAAAAAATATACTAACAATGACAATGAAAAAATTTTGCAACATGTTTCCACAGAGAAAATCGAAAAAGTAATCCTAGAAGAAGTTTTCTCCACGGAATATTCTGGGAACGTACTTTCGGAAAAACAAGAAAAGGAGGAAAAAAAGAGAGAAGTGAAATCTTCAAATCAGTCAAAAAACAGTGAACTCCCTGAGTTACAGAAAAAACAAAAAAAGAATACTAAAGATGACAATGAAAAAAATTTGCAAGATATTTCCAAAGAGAAAATGAAAAAATTGATCGTAGAAGAAATTTTCCCTTTGGAATATTCTGGAAATGTACTATCAGAAAAACCAGAAAAGAACGAAAAAAAGAAAGAAGTGAAATCTTCAGATTATTCCACAAACAGTGAACTCCCTGAGTTACAGAAAAAACAGAAAAAAAATACTAAAGACGACAATGAAAAAATTTTGCAAGATATTTCCAAAGAGAAAATCAAAAAATTGATCGTCAAAGAAGTTTTCCCTATGGAAGATTCTGGGAATGTACTTTCAGAAAAACCAGAAAAGAACGAAAAAAATGAAGAAGTGAACTCTTCAGATCATTCCAAAAACAGTGAACTCCCTGAGTTACAAAAAAATCACAAAAAAAATACTAACAATGACAATGATAAAATTTTGCAACATGTATCCACAGAGCAAATCAAAAAAGTAATCCTAGAAGAAGTTTTCCCTACGGAATATTCTGGAAACGTACTTCCAGAAAAACAAGAAAAGGAGGTAAAAAAGAGAGAAGTGGAATCTTCAGATCAGTCAAAAAACAGTAAACTCCCTGAGTTACAGAAAAAACACAACAAAAATACAAGAAACGACAATGAAAAAAATTTGCAAGATATTTCCAAAGAGAAAATCAAAACATTGATCGTAGAAGAAGTTTTCCCTATGGAATATTCTGGAAATGCACTTTCAGAAAAAGAAGAAAATTACGAAAAAAAGAGAGAAGTGAAATCTTCAGATGACTCAAAAAACAGTGAACTATCTGAGTTACAGAAAAAATACAAAAGAAATACTAAAGATGACAATGAAAAAATTTTGCAAGATATTTCCAAAGAGAAAATCAAAACATTGATCGTAGAAGAAGTTTTCCCTATGGAATATTCTGGAAATGCACTTTCAGAAAAAGAAGAAAATTACGAAAAAAAGATAGAAGTGAAATCTTCAGATGACTCAAAAAACAGTGAACTATCTGAGTTACGGAAAAAATACAAAAGAAATACTAAAGATGACAATGAAAAAATTTTGCAAGATATTTCCAAAGAGAAAATCAAAAAATTGATCGTCAAAGAAGTTTTCCCTATGGAAGTTTCTGGGAATGTACTTTCAGAAAAACCAGAAAAGAACGAAAAAAATGAAGAAGTGAACTCTTCAGATCATTCCAAAAACAGTGAACTCCCGGAGTTACAAAAAAATCAAATCAAAGATATTTCCAAAGAGAAAATCAAAAAAGTAATCGTAGAAGAAGTTTTCCCTACGGAATATTCTGGAAATATACTTTCAGAAAAACAAGAAAAGAAGAGAGAAGTAAAATCCACAGATCACTCAAAAAATAGTGAAATCTCTGAGGAAAAACATACTAAAGACGACAATGAAAAAATCAAAGAATTAATCGTAGAAGTTTTCCCTATGGAATATTCTGGAAATGTACTTTCAGAAAAGCCAGAAAAGAACGAAAAAAAGAGAGAATTAAAATCTTCAGATCACTCGAAAAACAGTAAACTCTTCGAGTTAGAGAAAAAACACAAAAAAAATACTAAAGATGACAATAAAAAAACTTTGCAAGATAATTCCAAAGAGAAAATCCAAAAAGTAATCGTAGAAGAAGTTTTCCCTATGGAATATTCTGGAAATGTGGCAACAGCAATAGGAACACATGAAAATACTTTTGAACGCCATGTATTTCACACTGAATTTGTCCCTTATAAATTAGGTTTATATACATTCCCATCTGGAAATGACGATGCGTACTTAACAGCAAATAGTAAACTAAGAACATCTGAAAAAATTCATTCAACGCAAAAAACTGAAGTACTCTATGGCAAAAATACAGAGCCACAACCTGGACAAAATTCTCTAGGAGATTTGAAAAATCATAGATTTGATAATAATTATGCTCAAACTTCTGCAGAAAATAATGCTAAAACCATTGATGCTTCAAATTTAGGATTAAGTATTCCTACCTTCCGTACACCTGATAATAGTACATGTAAGAAACGGAAATGTACATTTGATGATATTTCTTCATTAAGTTCTAGCAATAATGAAAAAAAATCTTCAGAAGATACATCTTCTTAAAAAGTAAAACGTAAACATTCTCCTAAAAAAATTCTGCTGGAGAATAAGTTGGAACAAAAGGCGTACGAAAGTAATTCATTCTTGAAGAAACAATGTGGTAACAATTGATAATTCATTTTTAGCTGAAAAATCCTCCCCAATGTTGAAAGTAAAACCATTTCGAAAGAGAAAAAGAGCAGAAAAAGTATTGAACATATTGTAACCTCCTTGAACTCGCTGCAGTTATAGGGAAGTTTCTGGCAGTTCTGTTATATATCAAGTCTCTCAGCCGAAAAGTCCTGATAGAGTATCCAATATATTAGTATCTAACAGTGAAAATGAAATGAAACTATCTCTCGCTAATGATGAAAATGGAGAAGCTTCCATCGTCAGCAAAGGCAGGTGTGATGGGAATTCTTCAAAATTGGATTCATATATCCCAGAGGACAAAATCAGCCCTCTAGAATATATACCTTCCAGCCAACAAAATTCATCAGATGTGCCTGAAAGTCATCAAAGAGAGACAAGTTTAAACATGCGTGAAACCATAAAACAGTCGTTGGAAACAGAAACTAAAAGCAATGAAAAATCTGAAATTTTTCCAGATGCAACATGTTCTAAATTGCGTCAAAGTGAAGTAGCAGACAATGCAGAATGCCGACCACTGTACCACTCAAATTTATTATTTTCCAATAATGAAAGTATCTTAGCTCAGAAACAATTACCGCCACAAGAGCAAAATATGTTTAGTGTGAATGAAATCGAAAAACCAATTAATTCAGATGGACGACCACAATTATCTGAAGAACAAAACTTTGTCGATACTCTATCATGCCAACTGCTCGCAACTCCTTATGATAAAAAAGCTCAATTTAGTGGGAATTCTAATAATTGTATGGAGGAGGAAACATCGTTGGTTGCAATAGAACCTTCTGTTGTCGATCAGAATACTAACAATGTTACTATACAACCTGACGAATTTGAGCGCAAGTTACATATGGATATATGTGAAGATGAAACATATTTATCTTTACCAACGGATACAGAAATTAACTTTAAAGGTACTGATTCTGTATTTTCGAGTGCCTCGGAAGTAGATATGTACTTAACCAATGCAAATACTTCCCTAATTTCAGAAACGGAAATTCAAGAACAGTCAATTTCACCTGCTAGTCAAGCTGAAATATTTGATTTAAGAACTGCTAACTCGTCGGATTGGGAATTGATCATCGATGATCCTGATGTTTTTCCTTTTTTTATTTGCGGCGACATAGGTTGTGAAGTTACTGTTTGCAATACTGGAGAATACAGTTCTAATACACCAAGTGAGTATCCTTTATTATTTTTAAATGCGACTTTTTTATGAATTTGAACAATATTCAACATTGGGAAGACACTATTTCATAGTTGGAGATATACATATTTATATATATATATATATATATATATATATATATATATATATATATATATATATATATATATATATATAACTGAGATTGAAGTGTTTTTATTTTAAAGTTTATACTTTATTATATATATATATATATATATAAAGGGTGTTTCAATAAGAGCGCAAGATTTCAGTGTTCAATAAAACATGGTTTTCTGTAGCAAAGTATTGAAATGTTTATTGATTTAGAAAATATATATTTGGGAATTATGTATGAAACAAAATATCTTGTAAATGGCCGCCACGGCTTCGCGGCATATGCGTACCATTTTGACGAAATTTTTAATAACACTATTGAATACATGTGGTGATATTTCATTGATACGTCTAATTTCGGCTTTCAATGCTTCGACGGTTGAAGGCTTATTGGTATAAACCTGTGACTTCAGATTACCCCACAGAAAGAAGTCTAAAGGCGTTAAATCGCAAGAGCTTGGAGGCCAATTGTGGTCACCAAATCGGGAAATGACACGACCAGGAGCAAACTCGTGCAAGGTCGTCAATGTTGGATTTTGTAGGCATGCAGCTGTGAATCGTAAGTGAGAATTCGCTGAAGAGTGCCTGTTAAAATGTCCAATTCTTGTGCCCGATGGCGAATTGACGTCTCTGGCCTTTCTGTCACACTCTGTCGAACTGCCGTGATGTTTTGTTCTGAACGACCTCTACGAGCCCGAATCGTGTGTTTCACATCACTAACCGAACCAGTCCTTTCGATTTTTTTGATTATTTTTTTCACAGTAGATGAACATTATTTCGACCGAACATTGGACGCACTTTACGAATAGTGGCAATTAATCTTTCACCCTTTTGATAATACTTTTTGACAATCAGGACGCGTTGTCCTACCGTGTAATGCTCCACGTTTACTAACTACCATCTATCCACTTTCGATCTGTCACGTCATAATCATGTGACATTATGACTGTCAAACATGGCGCTCTTATTGAAACACCCTTTATATATATATATATATATATATATATATATATATATATATATATATATATATATATATATATATATATATATATATATATATATATAGTATATACTATATATATATATATATATGTATATACATATATATTATATATATATATATATATATATATATATATATATATATAATATATATATATATATATATATATATATATATATATATATATATATATATATATATATATATATATATATATATATATATATATAATATATATATATATATATATATATATCTATATATATATATATATATATTATATATATATATATATATATATATATATATATATATATTATATATATATATTATATATATAATATATATATATATATATATATATATATATATATATATATATATATATATATATATTCTGTATTTTCCGGAGTGCAATCGAGACCACAGCACTTAGGCCCCATTGGGCCCTTTGTGCATCCTCCCCGGGAACATCACCAGCCTAGGCTCCCAACCATCCCAGTCGTTTGAAAAAGAGGGTGATCGCACCTAGGGGGATTTCCCTCAAGGCGGCTAAGATTGGCCACCTTTCACCCAGAATGGATTACTGGAGTGACAAGACAGCGGGGAATTCACAGAGAACATGTTGTACTGTCTCGTCTTCCTGTTCACAGCCTCTGCAGAGAGGTGTGTCGCTTAATCACATATTAAATAAGGGCTTTTGAAGTTGGCAGTGTCCCGTTAAAATTCCCACGACATTGCCTAGTTTTCCTCTAGGCATCGCCAGGTAGATCATTGCTGCATCTTTATTGGGGTAATTTAAAAGTTCCCTGGCAAGTCTACAGGTAGTTGTTTCATCCCATAGATTTTTGAATTTTTGATGGGTGTTCTCTTTTATCATTTGTGACTTTGCTGTCAGCGGTAGTAGGCTGGAAGGGCCAGGGCCGAATATGTTTATGCCGGCTGCTTTCCTAGCCAATTCGTCAGCTTTTTTGTTGCCATTGCATCTCGAATGGCCTTTGACCCAGCACACCATAATATGGTTTGCATGGGCTGCACCCGCAAGTGCTTGATGGCATTCCTATAGTGACTGAAGTTATTTTATGATTCTTCAGGGCCATTAACGATTGTCTACTATCTGTGTAGATTTTAATGGTTTTGTTCGTTATGTTTCTACGAGCAATCTCGTTCGTGGCTATGGCTATGCTCGTTAGCTTTGTCTGAACTATGTTGGCACATTTGTCCATGGTCCTTTTAAGTTGAAATCGCAGGTGCCTCGAATATAATCCACAGCCTGCTCCTTTTTCTTGCTTTGATCCGTCCGTGAAAATATTGTATTTACCATGTACGGCCTTTATATTAACAGACTCCTATTATTTTTGAATCAGAATCCTCAATATTTTGAGAAATTTAGGAACCACAATAATACCCGGAAAGTTTTTATAAAAAAAAATTTTGATAAAAAATTTAAAAATTTGTATGAATTATTTTTAAGTTGCTAACCTTATTTGTTTAACGAATTTTTTATATTTTGTAAGTCACTCACATAGCGGCACTAAATTTGTTTTATTGACTTTTTTCTTAACATTGTGAAATGTATATTTTCTTTTTCAATCTATTTATGAAAGAGAAAGTTTATTCTATTACATTATGATATATTATACGTTATTGTAACACTGTTCTAGTTATAAACAATACTTTCCATTTCTAGCTGATCCCATGGTAGGAGGACAGGAAGAAATTACCTCAAACCAATCTAAGTTATCAATCGCGGACATTTCTAATTCTGAAAATGATCAGTTACTGAACGAGACTCTGTCTGATTATCTTTCGTTCATTTACGACAATGATCTCAAACAACAGCCTCAGACGAATCCGCAACAACCATCAACAGAAGATGATGAAAAGACGGAGACAGATTCTTCACCTAATCATAGAGGATCTGGAGACGAAACCGTAGAAGTTAAACAAGCTGAACAATCTACAACGAATGATGCAGAAGGACAAGATACTTCCATAGATAACTCAAAGGATAATATTACTTTTACTTCATGCAAAGAGTCAGCATTTCCAAATTGCGATGAGTCTTCAAGTCAGGTTCAGAGTGGCGTCGAATATGGAGCCGAATGTTCGATTGATTCAAATAATAGAAATTTTTTCGATGAGAAATCATTAATTGAAGATCTTATAATCAAAGAATTGTTGGCTAATAGTACCAAACAGCCTGAGACAGATTCGCAACAACCATCAACAGAAGATGGAAAAAAGACGGAGACAGATTCTTCACCGAGTCATGGAGGTTCAAGAAAGGAAACGATAGAAATTGAACAGCCGATACAATCTACAACAAATTCTTCTGAACAACAAGAGACTTCCACATGTAACTTAAAGGATAATATTACTTTAACTTCATTGAAGGACTCGAACCAGGTTCAGAGCAACAATGTTCACGTTGAGTATAGAGCCGAATGCTCGTTTGATTCAAATAAGACAAAACCATTTATGGAAGATCTTATAATGAATGAATTGTTAGCTAATAGTACCAAATCTTCCATGACTAAACGAAGACGATCATCCAAAAAACATAATGTAAAAAGTAAAAAATTTCAAGCGAAATCTGAATCATTGAAAAATCTAAATGATAACCACTCTGATTATGCTGAAAATAATTCACTGAATAGGTCGTATCAATCTTGTCCAACTAATGAACAAAGTTCAAGACGAACTGTACCCACGGTGAAGAAAATGTTATCTGAGAAGCAGACACACAAGGCGCAATTTAATAGTATGTATGACAATTTGAAATCGAATCAGAACAAAAGAGCTGCCGCTAGAAATAAAAATTACTCAGAGTCGAAGACCGATGACAATCACTCAAACAAAGCCAGGAAACGTAAGAAAATTAAAACATCTAATACACCTCACGATTACACGAAGCCTGATTATTATTCAGATGAAAGCGGAAGTGAACTTCCCCACCATCGGCATAAATCAAATTATGATGGGTCCCAAAGTGCACCTCTTCATTCATCTCATAGACTACCTAGATCAAGGTATGTTTTTCTGGAAAATTGCGATTATTATAGTTAAATAAGAATATATAAAATGTTTAGTTGAATTCGAAAGTATTTTCTTAAAACATAATGACGATACTATACGAAGCATTATCGAGAAAAATATTTTAATGTTTCGTATTGATCGAATCGAATAATTTTTTTAAATATTTACACGTATCGTCAAGTTTCAGGACCTTTCCTATGCTGTATTTTGCTTATTTATCTTTTGACAGCATAATAGACCATTTAAGTTTGAAAACCTTTGTTCGTTTGACATTTATGAATTTTGGAAAAATTGGAAAGTCTACAGGTAGTTGTTTCATCCCATAGATTTTTGAATTTTTGATGGGTGTTCTCTTTTATCATTTGTGACTTTGCTGTCAGCGGTAGTAGACTGGAAGGGCCAGGGCCGAATATGTTTAGGCCGGCTGCTTTCCTAGCCAATTCGTCAGCTTTTTTGTTGCCATTGCATCTCGAATGGCCTTTGACCCAGCACACCATAATATGGTTTGCATGGGCTGCACCCGCAAGTGCTTGATGGCATTCCTATAGTGACTGTGAAGTTATTTTATGATTCTTCAGGGCCATTAACGATTGTCTACTATCTGTGTAGATTTTGATGGTTTTGTTCGTTATGTTTCTACGAGCAATCTCGTTCGTGGCTATGGCCATGCTCGTTAGCTCTGTCTGAACTATGTTGGCACATTTGTCCATGGTCCTTTTAAGTAGAAATCGCAGGTGTCTCGAATATAATCCACAGCCTGCTCCTTTTTCTTGCTTTGATCCGTCCGTGAAAATATTTTATTTACCATGTCAAAGTCAAACGGGCACTAAGTTTTATTAAATTTTTTACAGCTGTGGCAGTTACTATTACGTGCAATTCAATCAAATTCAGTCTGCTAATATAAGATGTTAGGGGAAACCAGAGAAACCCACGTAATGTACAAAATAGGTTCTTAATTATTTTATTTACGGACGACGGATTTTCCACCATGTTGTATATTACACCTACTTTAGAAATAACGAATACTTCGTGTGTGATTGATGATTGTTGTAATCTTCTTCGGAAATTAAACCAACGGCCAGGCATCCTAACATTTGCCCAAATATCAGTTGTTGATCCCCATTCTATCGCATTATTGTCTGCAACAGAAATATTTTCGTGAATCGGGTATACTTCAATTTGTAGAGCACCATCTCTGGAATCACACAAGATTAGTAATGTTACTGGACTCACTTAATATGTTTGTTTCCAAGTAGGTTCTATTTCAATCTGTTCATATCCCCTCACTATGGTTTATGCTGCACAAACTGCTGCTTTTATGAATGAGGGAATGAGAGGTGCGTGCTTAAATTTGATTAAATCTTATACATTTGACAGAAGAATTTACACTTCTGCAAATTGATGGACTCGCTTAATATGTTTGTTTCCAAGTAGGTTCAATTTCAATCTGTTCATATCCCCACACTATGGTGTATGCCGCACAAACTGCTGTAATAGCTTTCATGAATGAGGGAATGAGAGGTGTGTGCTTTAATTTGATAAAATCTTATACATGTGACATAAGAATTTACACTTATGCAAATTGATGTGACAGTAAAATTGAAAATTTGAACATAGGAGTCCCACAGGGATCAGTGCTAGGTCCTGTGGAATATTTGTTATATGTGCATAGTGTTAAAATGCTAGCACTGAAGTCTAAGTATTTCATGTTCGCTGATGACACTGTGTTAGTACTGTCCCATACCAACATCAGAGAGTTGGAGGAATACATTAACTTTGATCTCAATTTATACTACAAATGGCTGTCAAAATAAACTAACAATAAATGTAGAAAAGACTGTTTATATGATATTTAACCAAAAAAAAATGTGATATTAATATAAGATTAAATGATATGATTCTGACAGAAGTATCAGATTATAAATATCTAGGATTACATTTAACAAACAGTTTGACTTGGGACAAACATGGCGAAAATATTATGGCCAAAATTGCCCCAATGGTTGGCGCAATTAGAAAATGTTCTCAGATAATGAATTTTAACAACAAAAAATTATTATACAGATCTTTTGTGGAACCTCATTTGAGTTACATGATTGCTTGCTGGGGAAATGCTTCAAAGGCAAACATACAAAGATATCAGAGAATGCAAAATAAAGTCATAAAATCCTGTTTTGATTTATTACACGCCCACAAAAGAAGTATACGATAGAACACATATATTAGAAATAGGCAAATTAAGAATACTGGAACAGGTTAAATTTATATATAACGTCAAAAATAATTTTCTCAAATCAAGCGTAAAATTGAAACAAGTCAGCCACTGCCAAAAATGTTCCATAAGATCAACACAACATCTTAGAGCAGGTTTTTACAGAAAGCAAGATCGCAGAACGATCCAGTGCAAGACAGCATTATTGCATATAACAGCATACCACAAGAAATCATAAAAGTAAATAATAACATTAAGAAGCTATGCCGTAGCCTCCAAGATTATTTAAGAAGATGAGTTGAATATTATTGTTTTGTTTTTGTAAAATTGCATTTGCTATGTTATTAAGTTTTCTCATTTTGTAACTATTCACTTAGAGGCTCCGCTACCAGTACTAGAAACTGTATTTGGGGTCATATATAAAGTTAATTTTATTATTATATATTCATGTCTTCAGACACGCCACAAATAATGATAAATGAAAAAAATTGCAGTTCTGTACTCAGAACACTGGACTGCGATCGCAACCGTAGAGGTTAGACAAAAGAGTGTGATATAAGGGTATTTGAGGGCGTGGATTTTCACGCTAGTCGTATTATTCCTCCGATTTTCAATTTCATATTTTCTAAACCACCCTATGTTTTGTTGTCGTAGATGTGCAAAATTTCATATCAGTAATGCCGTTTAGGAAAAGTATACGAACAAGCGAAATACAAGAAGACGGATTGCCCATGGGATCACCGTTATCGCCTTTGTTGAGTGAAATTTTCATGAATAACAGAAGAAAAAGTTTTCAATGCTGATAATTATTTAATTATGTACTAACGTTTTATTATGGAGGCGTTATGTAGATGATATTTTTTGTATTTGGACAGGTACAGATAGGCAGTTAGATAATTTCCTTAAATATATAAATACTTTCTACAACTCGATTCAATTTACAAAAGAAGTAGAAAACGAAAACGGTACCTTGAATTTCTTAGACGTTCAGATTGCTAGGAATTTGAATTCTCTTACTTTCAACATTTATAGAAAACCAACCTTCACAGATACTTTAATTCACACCGACAGTAACCAACACATTAAAATAAAACTCAGTGCTTCTCATTCGTTCATACATAGGTTGTTCACGATTCCATTATCGGAAACAAATTTTCAAACTGAAGTTAATACAATTAAATTATAAGCCATCAATAACGGTTACAATGAAAGTCTTATCGACAAGCTCATTGGGAAAAAACGAATAAAGTATCTGTTGCATTCAATATACCCCACGCAAACTATTAATGAAGAACAAAAATACTTCCCAATAAATTATGTGCCTAATTTGAGTAGCAAAATTTGTAACAGACTATCGAAAAATAACGTTAAAACAATTTGTACAAATAAAAGAAACTTGAAGTCATTCTTGGTCAATAATAAAGAAAAATCTAACATCGGAGAAAACAGTGGTATTTACAAAATATTTTGCGACGAATGTCCTGCTTTCTATACTGGACAGACAGGAAGGAATATAAATATTCGTGTTGAAGAACATAAAAAGTCAATTTTACAAAACAAAAATACCACTAACTTCTCCGAACATTGTATAACATTTAATGGTTTCATGGATTTGAACAAAACAAAATTGTTACATTCAGGTAACAAAGGAAAACGCCTTGACCTTCTTGAAATTCTCGAAATAAGTTCCGCCCATAATAGTCAATTACCCCTTGTAAACGAACAAATTGATTTTCAGGTATCACCTTTGCTTTTGTCTGTTTTATAAAATACGATGTAATACTCTCCTGTAGTCAGTCTTGATAATGAGTTCATAACTCGAAACATGTCGACTTTTCGTTACTGCTAAATACAGTATCTAAATATTTTTTATATTGTGAAACATAAGCCAAGTGTTTTTATTTTAAAGTTTATACTTTATTCAAATGTAGTTATTGTTGCATTGAATTCATTTCTTTAACCATTGGCTGTTCGGAACCGGCGTTAAAAGGTAGATATCTCGAGATAAAAAAATAATACTCATTTCTTCATTTATAGGTCTACCAGCCCAGCTTATCAGCACAGTGAAAAATATAACAGGAGGCACAGGTTTCGTGGAGATAAACCTCATAAATTGAGGTATTCATCTAACGATAGAAAGAACATCGGGAGGCACAGCAGAAGAAGTTCAAGTAAGTTACAATCTGAGAAACATGAGCCTGGAATTTGTAAACTCTTTCCAGGAATGCCATTGCGGGGTGGAAAACAAGAAACTGCAACTCAATCGGAATGTGAATCGGATTCCGATGTGCAACATAAATGGCATAAAGAATTAGATAAACATTATCCACTGCTAACTACTTCTGCTGTCTTCACCAAGGTAATATTCATGTACACACACACACACACACACACACACACACACACACACATATATATATATATATATATATATATATATATATATATATATATGTGTCACCGGAAGATGAAAGAATCCGCAAGTTCATAAATTTCCTAGGAAATTCGTAGGATTCTAAACGAGAGATAAATTGTATTATTTTACGCCCACATTTTCGCAAATTTTACAATTTACGACGTCTCGTGGTTAATTTATAAACTAACGGATATCCATTCGTAAGATTCTAAACGGTTCGACCATTCACAGAAGAGCTTTTAATTTTACGCTTCTTTAAAATACGGCAAATAACACACTGCTCTCAGATTGGTCGATGTTGACAGTCTATCATTTTAATGACTTTTTAAATCTTTTCCTCAGTACATTCCGACTTCTTACTATTTTGGTCATGGCCACTATAAAACTTCAGTAGCTCTGTGGTAAATTTCACTTCGTCAAAATTTTTTTTTGCATTTACCACACTATCTTCACCATTTTGGCTATCCGCAGCTTCTAGGCCGTTCATTATGGGTCTAGTTTGGTAACCTTAGCAAAATAAAACTATTTTCACAGTTCCAACACAGTAACAACATTAAAAACTTTACAAAAACACACGAGCAACCGGTTTGTTTATGTTTCGTGACGAAAAATTGCGGAGGAGAGGAAGGAGATGGAACACGTGACTTATTCAACCAATCAGAGCGCACATGGCGTTTGGTTATTGCTTACTTATTATTTTACGCGTGAGTTCGGTAAGTTTATCAATTTGCGAAAATGTGGGCGTAAAAAAATACAATTTATCTCTCGTTTAGAATCCTACGAAGGTTTATAAATTTCCTAGGAAATATATAAACTTGCGGTTCTTGTTATTTTCCGGTGACATATATATATATATATATATATATATATATATATATATATATATATATATATATATATATATATATATATATATATATATATATATATATATATATATATATATATATATATATATATATATATATATATATATATATATATATATATTATATATATATATATATATTTTATATATAATATATATATATGTATATATATATATATATATATATATATATATATATATATATATATATATATATATATATATATATATATATATATAATATATATATATATATATATATATATATATATATATATATATATATATATATATATATATATATATACATCAGAAGGAATAACTCCGGTCGTGATAAATCAAATAGGATAATGGGTTCAACGGATGAAGTACTTCTTATATTCTTCGTCAACGTTTCGGCTTCTATTTAAGCCTTCATCAGGACTCGAAAATTTGAGGTTATAAAATAAGCTAACATCTTCAACAACAGAAAAAACACAAAACCAATGTGACATACCATAAAATTATTAAACTGTACTACATTATACAAAATTATTTAAAATAAGATGAAAGTGATTTGTGAGAACTATTACGAAATATACCCACACAACATCGTGGTACTAAGAGAATGACAGTCAACGAAACGTTGACGAAGAATATAAGAAGTACACTTGATTAGCCTTTAATTCATCCGTTTAACCCATTATCCTATTTGATATATATATATATATATATATATATATATATATATATATATATATATATATATATATATATATATATATATATATATATATAATATTCAAATTCTTGATTTTCACCTGTTTATCGTATTCATTCCAAGAGATATTAATTTTTAGTATATGTTCATTTCATACATACATATTAAAATTAAAAATTAACAGGACCTTTCAATGAGGTTCCCATCTTCGTCAGCTAAAATTGGGATAAAATACAATTTTCGGATTGATTGGGCCGATACTTGGTGTAAATTAATAAACATATTAAAACAATGGTTAATAATATCAAATATAACAGCCTCACTTTGATCGGAAATTCAAGTAAAAAACTTAAATCTCTCTTATCTAAGCACAACATTAACATTGCTTATCGTACCGGTAATAATTTAGGAAATCATATAAAGAATAATAAATCCAAAGTTCATAAAGATAATAAATCAGGAGTTTATAAAATTAATTGTGGCGATTGTGATAAGTTTTACATTGGTAGAACTTTCAGAAGTTTTCAAACTAGAATTTCAGAACACAAACCTTTGTTAATCAGAAGTCGGATTCACATTATGCAAACCATTTAATTCAAGAAAATCACACATTCAATTTTAAATTATCAAATACTGAAAGTTAGGGAATTAAACTTAATTTTTTAGAATCATCACAGATAAATAAATACAAGCATTCCGGTCTCCTATTGAATAGCCAAATCGATCATACTTCAAGCCCCCTTCTTAATCTTTTCAAAATTATCGAACTACCTGACTAGCAGTTCAGAATTGGTTTTTCCTATTATAATAATTATTTGTAACCATCTGTCTATTTACCTCTTCTACACAATTTGTCATTTCTTGTTATATATAACAGAGAACCATAGTTAGTTTGCCATTAGCATCTGAAGAAGGTTAAGTTCCACCGAAACGTGCGTCATGCGTTATTTCTTTTAATAAATGTGTACATTGTTATTATAAACAATTGTTTTAATAAAATACAATTCAGAAAATGACAAGCGAGTCTCCGTTTTCCGGAGACTCGCCTTTCGAACTTGGGCCTTTTATATCTATTTTGTTCTTTACTGTGTTGTTTTGGTTCTTTTGTATGAAATTAATTTCTAGAATTTCGCGTGACTTTATCGTGATTGTTTTGTGTATTCGTGTTTTGTCGTATTCATGTTTTGTTTAATTGAAATCATGTATTTCTGATTTTTCGTGTTTGTTCAGTGCAGTGTTTGCTGTTTTGGCATATCTGTGGACTTTTAGTCTATCGTGTACCTCAAAACGTCTAATTCAGAGAGTCAACTTTGATATTTCTTTAGTTGTTATTGATTATAAGTAATTTGTGTACTTACAAACTTTTGTTTTCATTTTCAGCAGACGATCTAAGGAGGCAGCATGAAGTGGTTACCAAATTGTAAATAGACTGTAAATAGTGTGAGATTTGTACATATTATACATATAAATTTTATAATTATAGGTTTTAATTTTGTTAGTAAAACTGAATCTCAATGTGGTTCCTTTCTTCATTTATTTATAAAACAAGAAAAAATTTTTATGAATATTCTGGAAATGAGGCAACAGCAATAGGAACACATGAAAATACTTTTGAACGCCATGTATTTCACACTGAATTTGTCCCTTATAAATTAGGTTTATATACATTCCCATCTGGAAATGACGATGCGTACTTAACAGCAAATAGTAAACTAAGAACATCTGAAAAAATTCATTCAACGCAAAAAACTGAAGTACTCTATGGCAAAAATACAGAGCCACAACCTGGACAAAATTCTCTAGGAGATTTGAAAAATCATAGATTTGATAATAATTATGCTCAAACTTCTGCAGAAAATAATGCTAAAACCATTGATGCTTCAAATTTAGGATTAAGTATTCCTAGATTCCGTACACCTGATAATAGTACATGTAAGAAACGGAAATGTACATTTGATGATATTTCTTCATTAAGTTCTAGCAATAATGAAAAAAAATCTTCAGAAGATACATCTCGAAAAAGTAAACGTAAACATTCTGCTAAAAAAGTTCTGCTGGAGAATAAGTTGGAACAAAAGGCGTACGAAAGTAATTCATTCTTGAGAAACAATGTGGTAACAATTGATAATTCATTTTTAGCTGAAAAATCCCCCAATGTTGAAAGTAAAACCATTTCGAAAGAGAAAAAGAGCAGAAAAAGTATTGAACATATTGTAACCTCCTTGAACTCGTGCAGTTATAGGGAAGTTTCTGGCAGTTCTGGTTATATCAAGTCTCAGCCGAAAAGTCCTGATAGAGTATCCAATATATTAGTATCTAACAGTGAAAATGAAATGAAACTATCTCTCGATAATGATGAAAATGGAGAAGCTTCCATCGTCAGCAAAGGCAGGTGTGATGGGAATTCTTCAAAATTGGATTCATATATCCCAGAGGACAAAATCAGCCCTCTAGAATATATACCTTCCAGCCAACAAAATTCATCAGATGTGCCTGAAAGTCATCAAAGAGAGACAAGTTTAAACATGCGTGAAACCATAAAACAGTCGTTGGAAACAGAAACTAAAAGCAATGAAAAATCTAAAATTTTTCCAGATGCAACATGTTCTAAATTGCGTCAAAGTGAAGTAGCAGACAATGCAGAATGCCGACCACTGTACCACTCAAATTTATTATTTTCTAACAATGAAAGTATCTTAACTCAGAAACAAGTACCGCCACAAGCTTTTTTCATTCATATATATTTATAGGGTGTGTTTTAATTGAATGTAAATAATTTAGGGATTCATTTTTGGCCCATTTTGAGAAGAAAACTTCATATGAACGCATGTCCTTAACGTCCTAGTTTTTGCGATACAGGGTAGTCAAGTTTCAGAAAATAAATCATTTTTTATTTTCAACTTTAAAACCACACAAAATATTTGAAAAAATTTAAGAAAATATACAAAAAAATTAAATTAATTTGTTTGTTCGATGCACCAATTTTTCTTTAACAAAAATCTATTTCCTGCAATGTGATAATGTTATGATTATGGAGAAAATCAGTTTGAATTTTTTTAAGCGAAAACCATGATCGCTCGAAGGAAACTCAACAGATCAAATTTGTTCAAAACAGAATATACATTTCAAAAATAATTTCAGTTTTAAGAAAAATCAGTGGCGCACCATAAATGTTTGCTGAAGAATGTAAGGCAAATTCTGCATGAACGCCACTGGTGGAAAATTTGAAACCTGTATTGCATCAAAAAATGCACATTGAGGATTAGTACTTGCATACCAAATTTGATTGAATTATTTTGTGTGGTTTTGAAGTTATAAATAAAATATGATTTATTTTCTGAAACTCTACCACCCTGTATCTCAAAAACTAGGACGTTTAGGACATAGGTTCATATGAAGTTTTCTTCTTAAAATGGGCCCAAAATTCACCCCCTAAATTATTTACATTCAATTAAAAAACACCCTGTAGGTATATATATATATATATATATATATATATATATATATATATATATATATCTATATATATATATATATATATATATATATATATATATATATATATATATATATATATATATATATAAATATATATATCGCCCCCTTAGTGCAACAACTAGATAACTCGAATTTTATGCATTTTGAGTTATCCAGTTAAAGCTGACCTATTTTTCATGCTCTTTTCAATGCAACATTTAGATATCTAGTACGAGGAACCAAACTCGTTTAAGTAGTGACCAGAAATAGATAACTCCGAAAATGCACATTCTATAACAAGACATCTTGAGATATCTCAGTGGCATTATTGAGTCACTCGCCGGCAACTTCTTGGTCTCTATGAGATATCTAGTTGTGTGCTTGAAACAACAGGTGAATTTCTGTGCTACTGAATTGGTTTTACAGTGTTTTTCGAACTGTGTCAATGCAAAAATGATGTCAAGGGGTAAGAAGATTTTGGAAATTCTGCTTAGTCAATCACAAAATTTTGTATCTTTGTATCAAAGTCAACTACCTCTTAAAAAAGAAAAATACGACGACCTAATGTCTCTTTTCAAAATGAAACCTCTGGCACTCCCTAGCTTGTATGAAGCATTTTATCAGTCTCTCATTCCAAGGAGACCAAAGTGAAAGGCTTCATAACACAGAATCTTCCGAAAGTGATGTCACTGATATTGATTTTTAAGTCGTGTTAAGTGTTGAAATATTTTGTGTTTTAGTTGAACCATCATTCTTGTTCATTTTTCAAATAAAGTTGTATTTAATAAATGATTTGGATTTAATTGCTAGTGGTTATAAATAGATAACTTTACTTTTTTTTGACTAGATTTTCAGCAACAACTAGATATCTCAAGTTTTTGATCAAATTCTGCAAATATATAAAACCTGATTGTCTATAAAATTGACTATACATAATTTGATATGCAACATATCTCTATACACATCAAATATTTTTGACTGCTTAACGGTTGTATTTTTTTAAAGTTTTGAAACTTTAAAATCGATTTTCTCGAAACTATAAATTTCAAGTTATCTAGTTGTTGCACTAAGGGGGCGATATATATATATATATATATATATATATATATATATATATATATATATATATATATATATATATATATATATATATATATATATATATATATATATATATATATATATATATATATTATATATATATATATATATATATATATATATATATATATATATATATATATATATATATATATATATATATATATATACATACAGGGTGTCCCACCGGGAAAGAACGCGATCTATATATGGAAAACTACATATAGAAAACTTTTGAAAATTTGACAGTATACTAATGTTGATAGGGGCAACTCGACTAAAATATTTTCAAGATGGTGACACTTTCGGTTATACCGGAAGTAGATACCAACTTGCTTATTTTAAATTGGATACCCTATATATTAATACATTTTTAGATTCTACGCAAGATTCTAAGCAGATTTTATGTATTATGTCCTATACCTAAGTCTAAGCGTTTTCGACATATTTAGCGTTCTATGTCAAAAATGACGATTGCAAGCCCTAATATAATTATCAATTGTTCCTATAAGGATTCCCGTATTACTTACTTTGGGGTGGATTCCTTACTGAAAAATACTTGCTTTAATAGATTTTGTATAGTATTTGGATAACTAATCATACAGAGTTTGACAAAAATCAATTTTTTCAAATGGAAACCCCCCATTTTTCTTATTTTGTAGTATTTAGCATTCAAAAAGAAGGTAACTTTGTATAAAGTTATCTATACTTAAAATTTGAAGTTTTCGAAATATTGCCAATTTAATATTTTTATATGGCGATTTTGCATTTAATCGTTAAACAATTAGATCTAGTATAGCCACGATCGTATTTGACATTTCAAATCATCGGAATGGCACCCCGGTTAAATTATACAAACGAAAATTATTCAAACTTTTAAGTTTATTTTATCTAAATCATTTTCATTTAAATGCTGCACTAATGAAAATATGGATAGCATAGGGATGATATTTGTGTTTCCGTAAAATTCTTAGAACTGACGATTTAGATAAGCCTGATTCTAATGCTATCTGCCTTGAAGATTCTAATGCTATCTGCCTTGAAGATTTTGTTGGATATACTTCAAAATATCCCAAAATTGCTATTTCAATATTTTCATTGTTAACAACTGGTTTCTTTTTGTACTCTTATGCCTTTACGGATTCAAAATTCTTGAAGTTTTCTATGATTCGTTTAACAGTATTTGGTGATGGTTTTTGAGGATATCGGGTCGCACATGTATCACATGTTCTTGAAATAATTTATCACATTGTCCATAAATAATAAATAAGTTTAAATAATCTTCGTTTGTATAATTTAACCGGAGTGCCATTACGATGATTTTAAATGTCAATTACGATCGTGGCTATCCTAGAACTAATTGTTCAACGATTAAATGCAAAATCGCCATATAAAAATATTAAATTGGCAATCTTTCGAAAACTTCAAATTTTAGGTATAGATAACTTTATACAAAGTTACCTTCTTTTTGAATGCTAAATACTACAAAATAAGAAAAATGGGGGGTTTCCATTTGAAAAAATTGATTTTTGTCAGTTTTCTCAATCTCATTTTAGATCTTTTTTTCGAACACCCTGTATGATTAGTTATCCAAATACTATACAAAATCTATTAAAGCAAGTCTTTTTCAATAAGGAATCCACCCCAAAGTAAGTAATACGGGAATCCTTATAGGAACAATTGATAATTATATTAGGGCTTGCAATCGTCATTTTTGACATAAAAACCTAAATATGTCAAAAACGCTTAGACTTAGGTATAGGACATAATACATAAAATCTGCCTAGAATCTTGCGTAGAATCTAAAAATGTATTAATATATAGGTTATCCAATTTAAAATAAGCAAATTGGTATCTACTTCCGGTATAACCGAAAGTGTCACCATCTTGAAAATATTTTAGTCGAGTTGCTCCTATCAACATTAGTATACTGTCAAATTTTCAAAAGTTTCCTATATGTAGTTTTCCATATACAGATCGCGTTCTTTCCCGGTGGGACACCCTGTATATATGTATATATATATATATATATATATATATATATATATATATATATATATATATATATATATATATATATATGCAGTGGCGCACCCAGGGGGGGAGCCATGGGGCTGCAGCCCCCCCTGAGATTTTTTGTAGTAACAAAAGAATTGATGTTACTAAGATAATAATTGTAAAATGAGCTCATCTACCACTATAAAATGAGCACACTGGTCACTATCGGTCAACCATAAGATCTATTATGATTTACCGGATACGAGATGTGCGTTTTCTATTTAAATTTAAGGAGGTAAATTTTGATTCAGCCCCCCCCCGAAACTCAATCTTGGGTGCGCCCTTGTATATATGTATGTATACATACATACAAGAGAATGTTACTCCCTTGCACGTGGAAAGCCCTAGGACACCTTCGTATATTCTAACATTCCCCTTGAGTTTGTGTATTTTGTACTAAGTGGTTCTAGGTATGATTTCTCGATACCTGGATTAGTGTTATAGTCTCGGTTAGTACTCAGGGGTACCTATATCGATTGAATGTGCTGGATTGTAGTGCCGCTAAAGGCACTACACCAAACTGTGTTTGGTTAGCATTCCTGGTATTCTGCAAACGATTACATATGATCTTCGAAAATATTTGTATCAGAAGGTTTCGCATAGAGTTATTTTTTTCTTCTCTTACCACCTTCCTCTGGATAACAAGAATGTTCACATTGTTTCAATGCACTGATGTACGGCGTAATTGATTATTGCAGCTGTTTCCATCTAGGGATTCAACTACCACAAACTCATTATGACAAGAGCTTTTGTGAATGATGTGTATATGAAAGTTTAGCATAAATTTAAGAATTTGTTCTTTTAATGAAGGACCAAGGAATGAAATAAGAAATATACAATGCATAATTTCATTTACTTTCTTTTAAGTCATTAAATAAAAATGTAAAACAATATTTTGACAACTATAAAAAAATTGGACACATATTTCATATATTGTTCAAATTGGCTTCTATTTTTCTCAAGCATATTTAGCACCTCATTACGATCAATAATTGTAAGGCTTTCAAGATGATACAAATTGGTGCCCGCATATTTCCAGATGTTCTGTGGGTAGAATTGCACAACTTGTTATATGGTAGGAATTTCTAAGGAAAAGAATACAACACTCATTGATATATATATATATATATATATATATATATATATATATATATATATATATATATATATATATATATATATATATATATATATATATATATATATATATATATATATATATATATATATATATATATATATATATATATATATATATATATATATATATATTTGTGTACATACAAAAGTAATTGTGACAGTATAAAGAATATTTTCATTTTTCTGCCTCAAAATGTAATTTTTGAAATGCAGATACATATTCGAAATATTGAGTTACTGAAGATAAACATTATGTGAAAATTCTCAATAAATAAGAACTCAATATTATCAATGTTAATGTTAATTATACAGGGTGTCCGGATAAGGGTACGGAGCGGATGTATCTCGCAAATGGTAAAGCCTAGAGGTTTGGGAAAAAATCGTTATAATAAAGTAGGATAGAGAAATGGCTGGAAATTAGTTTGAAGCTCGTATTGCGGCCGCTATGATGGAACATAAAATTTACGCATAAAAATCTCGTGAAGTTAGATAATGAGCTATAACTTTTACCGCATCATTTTGTTTTTAGGCTATTTTCGTATCTGTTTTAATAAGGGGGAGAAGTTAATCCATTTCTCATTATTTCGATTTTAATATCTCCTAAACCATTCAGTTGATTTGAATATTTTCACACTCGTTTCAAAGAGCATTTTATGGACTTTCAACATTTCTTGTTGAAATAACTAGTTCAAAACCAACTAGAAGGCGTTATCAGCAGCAATTACACATTTCTATGAATTTTGGGAAAAAAGTATATGGAACGGTAATATTTTCTTGATATAAAATTAGCTCAATTTTGATGAAAACCGTATTGCCTAATCTACATCCAATCTTTTTTTTCATAGGAGAAAACCGTTTAAAAGTCGCATACGTCAATCGGATCAAGTCACCGTGGCAAGGATCTGCCATTAAATCTGAAATCAACGACATAGTATCTATACACCAAAATAAATTTTATCTTTTCAAGTTTTAAGATTTAAAATATAATCAGATCAATCTAACAATAATAATGGAACCACACCTTTTTCAATAGAACTTTTTGATAGAAACAAAAAATTTTGTTTGAAACAAAATTATGTATAACTATGTATGTATATATATATATATATATATATATATATATATATATATATATATATATATATATATATATATATATATATATATATATTAGAGAAGGTTAGCTCGACTGGCAAGTTAAGATACGAGGAAAAGGAATTGTCGGGTATTGCAGTCAGAAACAAAAGAACTCTAGTAAACTCTTTTTTTCAGTTCAAGCTTTCGAGATATTTTATTTTCTCTTCATCAGGAACAGAAAAGTGAGGTTGCAAAATAAGCCGGCAACATTCACATCAACACAACTTTTTACAAAATACATATCAACAAAAGGTGGCTAAGGACAGGACTCAACATTATGGACGAATGAATTATCGTCCATATCGTCCATGATGTAAATGAATTATCGTCCATAATGTTGAGTCCTAGCCACCTTTTGTTGATATGTATTTTGTAAATTTTTAATATGAGAAATTCTAATTTGATCTAAGTTTGGCTATTATTTGTAAGGGCGCCTCCTACAGACCTATTTCTCTTTTTGGGAGTAACGACTTTTTCGTGCATGATTGTATCACATTTTCTAGAAGAAGAATTGATTCTTCTATCACTTTACGGTGAAGAATGTATGCTTGTCAAAAGTCGCTATTATCGAGATATTTTGTTTTAAATAACCGATTCATTCAATCTTTTTCTCATTGATTCGAGAACTCTGAGAATAAAAGTATCAAGTAGGCTAGGAGGTTCATCTTGAAATTTTTTTAAAACGTAGCAACTAGGCTAGTAAGTTGATTAAAAAATTTATTTTAGAAATTATTTACGAATAACAAAAACAAAATTTTTGACAACCAGTCTCTCAAAAATGAAAGACTTTCGGGTTCATGCTTATATGAACTTTTCAGATTATGAATAACTGGGAAATCATCATTTAAAATATATAATTTATATATATATATATATATATATATATATATATATATATTAGATATATATATATATATATATATATATATATATATATATATATATATATATATATATATATATATATATATATATATATATATATATATATATTGTAAAGCAGTAGGTCAGTGTGTCAAGTCTCATTGTGTATTTATTATTAGATACGAAGAATGTTATGTTTCGTACTTTATAAACAAGCTACAATTACGTGAGGCCAAGGTCGCATGTCATTGGTATCTTTGTGTAGTATTCATATATATAAACCAGAGGGAATCTCTGATAGATAGACTTAGACACTCATCACGCTGCCCGAGGGTTTAGCGAGAAGTCAATAGTATATAACGAATAAAGACTAAAGTGTAAGATGAATCAGTGTATCATTTCATAACCAGGACCAATAAATATGTAAATATATTTATGTATGAGAAAAGTTCCAATAGCTTTTGAAATAAAAATTGCATCTTAAGGCAGAAAAATATATTTTGTTACCTAAATCCAAACTCCTCTGGAGGAAGGGCAATAATTTCCTGATCATAACTCATAAATATCTCTTCCATTCTGCCGTGGAGTACATCGTTTCGCTTGGGCTTCTCGTCCTCTCTGAGGGCTACAATACATATTATAGCCTGGAATAATGTGAACTCTAACATCTCCTGAAGGTCTTATACCTTCAGGTCTCTGTCTCCTGGAAAACGAAACGGTTGTCTTGCAGCAACAGTAGTGGAATAATTTTACATAAGCTCCTCTAAAATGCCTATTGGATATGCAATATAAAATGCTGTTAACACAAGATTTGCTAATACCCAACCACGCGAGGTTATAAAAAATTCTATTAGGTATTCTATTCACTGTTCCTACTGCTAAAACTACTCCAAAAGGTAACCAGAATACTACAAAGAATATAAAACTGTATAAATTAGTAAGCATAAGGGAAAAATTCCATTTCAAGATGACAGAGGTTCTAAAATTAGCTCTTGCTGCTTTTGTTTTTTTCATTTGAAAACAACTTATGACGAAACAATATGATGACAAGGAAATAGGTAAAAATATAAAAACTACAGCAACACTTATTTGATAAGGAATTAGTCCGGGAGTTTTTCTGGTGCAGTAGTCGAAAGAAAGTCTCGGGGCAAATTGCAGTCCTGATGTAATACTACTCAAACTCCAAAATACTACTAGAATTGTTGCTATTTTACCGGTAGACAATTTTTGATTGATTTCGGCTGAGTAACGTAGACGGACATAATTTTCAACAGCAACAGCAGCAAAGGACAATACGCTGACTAGAAAGCATAAGGCAGCTAGGAACCACTGAAAACGGCATACGTTCAAGTTGTCTTGAAGACCAGCCAATATCACTACGGCAGATGCTGGAACTACCAGTCCAGAAACGAGGAAGTCTGCGAGGGCTATATTTACCAGAAATGTGTTACCTGCAACAACAAAAATATCATTAATTCTCTAGTTCATAATTTTGAATGGAATTTATACTTTCCCATTTCTTCAAACTTTGAATAAATATAACAAATATTTTGAAATTGATAATTGAAGAAAATGTCAAATATTGAATTAATGGGCGGTATTAATAAAACCAGAGTATAAACTCCGAGTATGTCGGATGTCCTCATGAGCATGAGCATAAAGTATGAGTTTGTACTCCACTTTATATGAATAAAAATATTTCGATTCGACGAGTTTCTGCTCCTAGTACATAGAGTAGATGCTGCTTAATTTCCAAAGTTGTCGGAGCCTGTTCGATAGTAACTTGAACATTGATGCTATGATATATTAATCACGATGAAGAGGTGGTTTCTTATTTTTCCTGTGGGCGCAATTGATCACACTCACGCCTCATGGAAACATGTACTTTGTTTGGCATATTTCTTTGGCTTCTATTACATCCACCAGAGTGCGAGGGAATTTTATCCACTTTCCACATTTTTCTATCATCTGGTCAGCAACTTGCGTCACAACTTTAGAAACAGAAATTTGGTGACACCAATATCTTCCCCTACTCCTGTTTGAAACCCCGGATAACCCACATATCTAAAAAAAAATTCTCATTTTATCAGTTGTTTCTTCCGATTCTACACCCAAAAAATTATGTGATAGCCACTGGACATTTTCTTTACTAAATCCAGAGCCATAGCTCTGCCTCGGTCAAACTGAAGTCTGATGACTATCAGACTCCAAAATTGTGGAGTATATTCTCATCCTAAAGAGCATAAACACATTTTTATTCATATCAAAAATGAGAATATACTCACAGGAAGTTGTACATAAGAGTACCTACTCAAGCGGAGTATCTACTTATGGTTTTTATTCATACCAAGTGGAGTATTTATTCCAAATTTTTGAGTATAAACTATATGCTCATTTTTATTAATAAGACCCAATGTGTTACGCACCTCTTTTTCTCAAGAAATCATCAATCATAACTGCACTGATCATGAAGACATTGCCAACGCTGCCGATGGACCCCAAGCAGACCAAGACAATAAGGCGAGCAAGACGAGACCAATCAGCACTTAAAGTTACTGGAGATACATATTCACTTTCCGGAATTTCTGTGATATTGGAGATCATGTCGTTCCTAATGTATTTCTGAAAGAGAGTTCGGAAATTTTGAATCATTGTTTTAGAATCAAGTAGTTTGTGCAAATAATAGCTACCAACAGTTTATTTCAGTTGTTTTTGTTATCAAGGATAAATTTCTTATTTGCATGTATTTGGTTTCGTAGATTATTCGATATCTAGCTCGATCCAATAAACTATAGTTCATTGCATATTAGATTTATTATAATACAATATGCAACGTTTTTATGTTGAGATTTGACAAAAAGTTCTCTTATATCATTTTTCGATTAGGTACTTAGCAATTATGTTTAAATGAAAGAAAGAATTTATTAAAACGTTTCAACGTTGCGTGTTATTTATTTATTTATTTATTTAGAACTACACCACACAGCTTCAGCCAATTATAGAGTGGGAAAATACAATAAATACAAATTATATGAAAATAGAAACAAACAAAAATAAAAACAATATTTCAGAAACATAGCAAATGATGCAACTCTGTGAGCAAACAAAAATAAAAAACTCTTAATAGAGAAAAAACGAGGCTCACTCACATAGTCACACCAAAAGCTTAAATCTAAATTAACAGTCAAAGAAGAGCCCGTCTGACATCACCAGGCCTGTCTGTAAATATGTCAATGACTCCACGAAAAGGCCTGTCTGCAAATATGTCAATGACTCCACGACAAGGCTTGAAATCACTACAAATTTTGTGAATTGGAGAAAAGGCAAGGACATTTGTACGGGCTAGAGGTGAATAAAAAACATTCATGTCTCGACTAGTCAATCTCGGAACGCGCAAATTTGTAAGAGAAAGTAGAAATGAACAGCCAATGGAATAATTAAACATTTTGTATGAAAATATAATTCCCATATATATTCTTCGAGTTTCAAGTAATGGAACACTGAATCAAGCATTAAGCAACTCATAAGAAATACCTCATTCTGGATAAACTCCAGCAGAGCTAAACCATAAATACTTTAAAAAACGCCTCTGCACCGATTCAATACTCTTTATTCAAAACGCGTATCCCGGATTTCAAACAACACTGTTATGCAGAAAATATATTCGAAAACCACTCGTGCACCTCACTGTTAACTTTCAATAAATAGTAATAGTGTATTTTTTCAGAGAAAATACAACTAAAAATCGCAACTAGAATCAATTCACAAAACATGCCCACCGCATACAACATACAATGCGATAAGAGGACAACCACCCTCGGAAGTCCTGAATAAGAATATGTGATTTAATGACCCAGTGCAATTCTTCTTCGTTTTAACTAGTCGTTTTAACTCCCTCTCCGAGATTTATCTTCAGCAGGTTATCAAACAACGAATTCCATAGGCCCAATACAGAGCCTTGCGGGACACCGCATGTGTGTTCCAGCACTGCACTCGTTATCAACTTATTCAGATAATCAACAATTATTTACTGATTACGATACGAACAAGTAGCCTGTTTTTGCCTTTTTCTGCATTGGCCCATTTGAAATAGCTCATAATAGAGTTTATTGCTGTTACAGTAGAACATCCTTCTTTGAATCCGTGCTGCCTGTTGCCATTTATTTGTCTTGGCGTATATTAAATTTCCAATTGTTTTATGTTTCCCTGGGCTAATTTGTCGAATTTTAATTCGACCACTTCCATAAACTTCTAAATTACCGCCTATTTAGGTTTCAAGTTCGATTTTAAAGCAATGTACCTATTTGCGAAACTTATTTTGCTACTAGTTCAAAATAATAACTATATTGCTCATAAAACATATGTTTTCCAATTGATATATCTCTTTGATAGTCATAATCCAATTTTTCTTCTGTTAAATTAATTGAAATGAGTTTTGTTTAAATTCCCGAATTGATGAGACCATAAGAAACATGTTTAATTATAATGATAACTATAATTTATTCTTTCTTGTTGCATTTCACCACACGGTGGCTTCATCAGAAAGAACTGAATGCTAAAATATTGATATCTCTGTTTATATAAATTTTAGTACCTAAACGAAACAATTATAACAAGAAATGAACTAGTGGGCTGATGGATAGATAATCATTATTAGTGTAAAGTACACTAAAAATTAAATCTATTCAGCAGGGGAGAATGATATGAATCTATTTGTTCATTCTTTAAGTTGTAAGAATTATCATATCTGTTAATTACAAGGACTTCACAAAAGTTTTATTTAATTCGTCTACTCTTTCTATGTAAAATATGGAAATATGTATTGAAAGAAAAATTTTCATCTAATAATTGATTGAAACAATTAAAATCTCTCTTATTGTTTTAAGAACAGTTTTTGTTTTTGATTTATTGTTCTCTTTATATTGGGCTATAGAGTTCGTACGGTATGCGATATTAATATTATTATGTGAAAAAATTTATGTCAATTTTTTACACATACAATTAAAAATATTGAATCTTTTGTCAATATCATTGGAAAGAAATTAATAATCATTCCCCCTGCTGAATATATTCCATATCTGATGTAATTTGTACATTATCTTGAAAAATTATCTACCCATTACTACACTAGTTAATTTTTTGTTATAATGTTTCATTTTAGGTACCTACCTAGTGAAGTATATGTAAACTGAGATACCAAAAATTTAGTTTTCAGGTCTTTCTGATGAAGAAACCGTGTGGTGAACGTCGCATCATACATTCAATTATAGTAATCTTTAAAAAAAAAATTTTTTTCTAATAATATTGTTTTTTGTGTAATATTTTCTTCAGGTTTAGAAACATAGATTGTTTTTGTTGCACATATAATTTTCGTATGATGCCAATTCCCTACTATCTACTTTCATTAAATCAATTTTCTTATATCATTTTGAATTAAATGGTAGCTAGTTTCTATTGTATTATTGCTGAAAACCATATGTTTTCAATGTTTCTTGATACTTTTTTTTCATTTTTTAAATATTAAGGTAATCGCTCAGAGATGAACAAATTGTATCCTCAGAAACATGTTACATATCGGAGCTTTATAATTTTATAGAATTTCTGAATACAATTCTCAGGTTTTCCTTTGGAGAAAATTTGCGAACTTTTCGAAGACCTCCAAACGACTCTTCATCAGCTTCCTTATGTGAGGCTTACGAATATAATCTCCTTCATTTCAGCTTTACTGATCCTAGATAATTTGTTTTATAAGTACAGAAACTAGCAAACTTTTATTGCCTGTAAAATTCTTCATTAAGACCAGTTTGATGTGCTAAGGAGAGAGATTTACGTTCTCAGGATTCACATTGATTCACGTCAAAATAATTTTTACGATCTATATCTCCCTCCTTCAGAAAATAGCCAAATTTAGTTTATCTATGTGATAAAAATGACCACATTGAAATATCATATCATCATATCTCAAGAATTGTAATAGTATTATATTTTCCATATATATAAAAAATGTAATAAATACTTAAACTATAAGGTCCTGTTCTCGCGCAGAAAAGAAATAAAAAACCGTGAGCAGCAGATCTCCATCACCAACACAACGAGCCTGGATGGTAGATGGTAGCCTGGCAGCAAGCATTATTTTCGTAGTTTCTTACGGGGTACCGTACGTGCGCGCAGGTCCGGTCGATTGTATGCTAGCGGGCTATACCGCTAGTCGCTGGAAGCTGGAAGAACAACATTCTACCAGCTACCAGCGAACAGCGTGCGAAATGGATATGGGATTGGGTTGCCGCAGAAATGAATGATGATCTTAGAAATTTTAGATCATTTTTTCGTATTCAGAACTGAAATACTAAATATTGGATGGATTTGTCGATTACTTTGTGATAATACATCTTTTAATAAATGAGAAACACTTTACTTTGTTTTTTGTATCACTATTTTTATTAAATTGTTTGCGATAGCAGGTTCGTAGTATTACTACATTTTCAAGCGAATTAATATTTTTGCATTGTACAGTGTCGGTCAAAGTAGGCATACAAAGCAAGCAGTTGAAAGATTGTAATTACTGGTATTATCGAATTTTACAGGGGCGGCTAGTCAAAGGAGGCTAAGCCTCCTCAATAATATTCCGTGTATCACTAATATATTATATTGAATAGTCAGCATTCAGCATATTCATATTAATCAAAATCATATTATTTTATGCACCTACCTTCCTTTCAACCTACATTATATAATTTATTAATTAAGATAGAAGGTATTTACATTTACTGCATTTCATTCATTTCAAGGTTTGTGGCAACGCTACGGAGGCATGGAAAGGTATATTCTCAACGTTCATTATGCCTGCCACAGAAAAGCAAACAACGGTGCAAATACTCCGAATGAATACATCATTGCAATAGAAAAGCAAAACACATGTAAATGGCAACACCGATAAATTCCAGTCTCATACAATGTCGAACAATCACAACTATAGAATTTCGCGTGACATCGAGTGAATTCGTTGGAAATCATTAATTGTGATCGTAGTGTCTAATGGCCGCCGAAAACAGCAGCGTGTTTACTTATATTGCTCGCGTATTGTTTTAAAATGAGTTTGGTTACTGAAGTTAATTTCAAAATTTTCAATGGTGACTTAGTGGAATATTTGATATCCCATAACTTTAGTGCACTAAGTTATGAGGATAAAGTTTTGATAAAAACATTGCGACCTACCCCTGAATTAAACAATTTGGTGCAGCGTAACAGACAACAAAACCGCGGTTTTAATACAAGGAATTATGAGAGACATCCTTGCCTAACCGGAACACAGGTAAAAAAGAAATTATTTTGTTGACAGTGTTTACTTTTACTAGTGAAAATGTCTCTGTTTGGGGCCGCTTAGAATTTGAGGATTTAATTCTATACTACCTAGTTGAACGTGAGGAATTTTTTACCGATAAAGTAACTTTAAATACAGCACGCGGATTAATATCTTACTTACAAGATAAGGAATTTATATACTTTTTAAACATCTTTAAAATAATTTTTGAACAAACAGAAATAGTTTCTCAAATCTTACAGCACAAGTTTTCAGATGTAATTTACTCACGAAATCGGCTCAGGTTTTTTTTGGAAAAAATTTCAGAATTTCGTGCAGACGTTTATTTTGAAAAACTATTTTCTGTATTTCAAACTACTGATGATACGACTCAATTTAGCCCAAAATGAAAGAAATTCAGTTACGCAGATATGGAGCTTCACTATAAGCAAATATTTTATGTAATTTTGGATACTAGGGGTCAAATAGAAATAAGGTTCTCTGATTTGAAAGAACTGCATTTCTTCGACTTACTCAATACAAATTTGTTAACCGGATTTTCGGCTAATTTTCCAGATAACCTTTTGGAAAATTTATGTCTAAAATACACTTTTTTTGATAAGGTGGCCATAAAAAGTGAACTGTGTGTTGTTTATAATGACAATGAAATTTTGGGGCAAAATGAAAATCATGTGAGGACTATTAAATACCTTTTTGATAATGATTTGAATCAAGATTTACCCCAAGTTTATAAACTCTTATGTCTAATTGTTTCTATCCCGGTGACATCGGCTTCCGTAGAGCGCTCGTTTTCCACTCTTAAGAGAATTAAAACTTATTTACGAAATTCAATGAGCCAGGATCGTTTGAAAAATATTAGTTTGTTGTCTATTGAAAAGGAATTGGTAAAACTTTTGGCGAAAGACAAAACATTTTATGAGGATATTATAGATCATTTTGCTAACGTTAAAGATCGCCGAATACCGCTAATCTTCAAACATATATAATAACTTTTTATTTGCTCTCAGCAGCTGTTAACAAATTCGTTAAGTAGGTAGGTAGGTACCTATTTTGTGAAAGAAAAAAAAATTTGATGAATAGATGAATTGATAAATTGGCTGAAAAGAGTTTTTGTGAATATTGTAAATAGGAGTTGTAGATCTCAAGGTAGACACTCGAAAGTGAAAATAAATTAATAGCTTAGGGTGCTTGTTTTACTTTGATTTTCTTTAAATTATAAGACGGTTGACCCTGAAATCCTAAAAATTTTCACCTATGGTGTATTTTTTAACACCTCTTGTAGCCTCCTCAAACCAAAACCTCTCGAGCCGCCACAGATTTTAACCTATGTAAATGAAGAGCTTGCTTATAACATAAATTTATTCTAGAAGGGGTCAAATATTGGAGAATTCCGTACATCTGTTCATTTAACGAATTGACTGGGTTATTTCTATTATATTTATATATTTCTATGTACTCTAAAATATTTGGTTTCTTACTTTTCGGAGTTGTATGTGAAATGTTTATATTATAATATGCCTAGAAAAGAGTGACTTGAATCTAGAAAGTGTTCCGCAAAATTTGAAATTTCTTTATTTAATTCGAAAGAATGTTGTTGTTCTTTATATCGGGTGGCAAAATTATAAAATGAAAGATTTCCCATGTAATGCAAATATCTCAGAGATTATACTGCTTCCGATTTCCAGTCAATCTTAAGTCCCAATGAAACTTCTTCTGCATGTTTGAAGTATAATACACATCAGAAATTATCCGTTGTATTAAAGGCATAAAATATTCAAACAGTATTAACAAAACTAAATTTGAATTTACTACGTTTATTATCACAAAATATTTTGAAAAATATAACACTGCGATTGCAATTTCGGTCACTCTGCACACTGCAATCGCAGTGTTATATTTTTCAAAATATTTTGTGATAATAAACGTAGTAAATTCAAATTTAGTTTTGTTAATCATGTTAAATTATCACGTAGTAACGACGGATTCCATCAACTATTCAAACAGTTTTAATTGGTCATAATAATATTTCAATGTTTAGAGTGAGAACGTAATTGCACATAAAAATATCCAATATATTACTATGAAAATGAAAGTTTTCGTTTATATAGCCAAATCTGAAATCATGTTCAGTAATAGACTCAGAAATTCTATCATTAGAAAATGCTTACTTTAAATTTTCTCTGGATAATCTATGAAATACATTGCACTTCTCGGTGTAGGTGTCCTATTGCAAACACATTTGAGACATGTATTCTAAGCAACTAAAACTGAAATTGACAACATCTATCATTACACACACAATGTTTTATCTTATGTAACAATTATGGCATTTGCAATTTTAAACAGTTTACCTATTGTTTTGTACCTACCATAAGTAATCATTGATTTCATTAGTTCTGTTACGTACCTACCTAATCATGAGAATGTATTATCACATCAGGTTTGAAGCGTACTTCGTTTCAAACCTAGCATTATTTTTAGAACAATTTCTACATTTGAGCGAATCAGTAATTCAATGTTTCTGCCTTGAATACCAACCGCTACTGCTACATGTAACATATTAGTAGAATATTTATAATTTTTTCATTGTACTTAATATTAGACCGAGAGATACTGGAAGGATTTGTGAAGTCATTTCTTACAGTATGGCGCTTTAAGGGGGGTTCATAGGGGAAACCGGGTACAAAAGTAACATTTTGTACTTTCGCCTTGGTTTCTCGTTAGGTTTTATTATTTCGGTGAAATTGATATAGCCATATATAAATTCCGTTCATATTCTATATTTTAGCATCTCAAATCAGTGGCGTAGATAGGGGGGGATCAAGGGGATCAACCCCCCCCCCCAATGAGCCTACGATAATTATAATAGAAATGAATAAAAGTCGTATCTATGTACGTATTTAAGTACTTTCACATGAAATTTACTAAGCACTAGCACCTCTTCTGCTATTATATATATGCAATTATAAAAAAAAATCACCTACATATGTTTTTTTGACGGCTGTGCTATTGAGTATTGTATAATTTCCTCGCTTCGAACAGGCCGACCAATCAGGAATGGACATAATTTTAACATTATAAAGTAACTAGTAGTTTTGAGCATATTTTATTCAATGTTGAATTAGTAAGTTTAATCGGTCACTATGAGCAGAAAAGTGTTTGAATAGTTCAAATGGCTCTAATGGAAAATTTTCATTTCGAAAGGAAGAAGTCAACCAAAATCTCCACGCACTTCTCTTTCTAAAATGTATACTATACTTACTATTGAACAAAAGTGCTCGAGCTTTTGTTTAATGGTGTAGTATTATATCTAAAGCAGTTTTGTTCAATAGTATAGGTAGTATGAAATTTAGAAAGAAAAAAAGTGCGTTCAGGTTTTTGTTGACTTCTTCCTTCGTACATAAAATTTTTCATTTCAGCCATTTAAGCTCTTTCGAACACGTTTTTTGGTCCTAGTGACCGATTAAATTTCTGTTAACATTCGAAGAGCGTGACTTCTGCTCATAAAAGATTTTCAATCAATATTTAATATTTCGAATATTTTTTTATGTAGTGAAGGTATAAAAATATGAGCTCTTTGAAAAATAGAACTAAATTTTGGCTTTGATTGTCAATTTAATTACTCCATAATATTTTGAAGTTAATAAAAATTGTCGAGTTAGTAAAAATTTTCTTGCGATGGCGTATAATCTATTTCTGGACTTCTACTTCATGGATCTGGGAGAAACATTTATTAATCATGAGAATACAGTCTAGTTTACAACTGCTTTCGTGTTCAACTTTTTTCATCAGTCTCGGAAGAATATGAGCAAATAGCATGTAAATAGTTTTACAAAAATATTAAGTTCCATTCGCGAAAATTGTAAAAGTGATAAACAATTTACTGAAAGAAAAAGAAAACAGTTTGTTTTTTCAAATATCTCAAAAACTAATTGATATTTTGATATCTCAATAAAGATACAAAAAGAGGAGGAAATGTCCTATAAGAAATTTCTGACTCCCGGAACTGTATGATAAATATTTATAATTTTGTCAGAGAGGTAAAAAACTGCCGAGAACAGGTTATCTGGCTTGCGAAAGTCACGCCCATTTGGGACTCTTCAACAATAAACATTATTTAACTATATTAAATATGAAAATTAAGGAATGAAAAATGTCAGGTTCTTACTGGATAGGTAAATGAACAATAATCCAGCGACAACAAATTTTTATTGCTATTTTTCGCGCATAAGTTATGCAATAGCTTTTTGTTGTGATAACTGTTAAACTATAAATCTGATATTTTTTTTTCCTTTGTTAGAGCTAGTTTCGAAAGACCTTAGAATAGATCCCCGTTAAAAAATTTGATTTTTTAGTTTTTTATTAACAATTTACTCAGTTGAAAAATTTAACACTCTTATCATTAGTTTTTTTTTCTGATTCTCTCATAAATAACGCATTTATTTATAACAATTTTTTAAACAATAGGAGATGAAAATTGAAAACAACCATTTCCATGTAGCTTCCGATAATAAAGAACGGACTATTAAATTTATAAAAAAAATTTCATTTTGATTTTGCAAAACTACGTAAATTGTAAATAAAAAACTGAAGAATTGAAATTTTTCATTTTTTCAACAGGGATTTACTCTAATAGCTCTAAGAATGAATAAATCTCAGATCTATACTTGCAGTTATCACAATTTTCATGTTCAGGTACCAAAAACTTGTTAATTAACTATTGCATAACTAATAAAAAAATTTCTATTATCACCGGATTATTGTTCATTCACCGATTCAGTAACTTTTTATATTTTATATGGTTAAATAATGTTTATTGTTGAAGTGTCCTAAATGGGCTTGACTTGCCCAAACGAAGTTACCCCTTTTCAGGCGTATTTTTACCTCTCTGAGAAAATTATGAATATTGATTCTACAGTTCCGGAAGTTGAGTTTTTCTCTTGGAAAATTTCTTCTTCTTTTTGAATCTTTCTTCAGACTTCGAAAATCGCAATTGTTTTTTGACATATTGGCAAAAGACCAATCCCATATTTTTTTCAGTAGGTATATTGCTTATAACTTTCTCAAAAAACATCTACATGCTTCTCCAAATCGAATGACACTTAGCTTTCATTTTTCCGAAACTGCTGAAAAAAGTTGAACAAAAAAGCACTTGTTGCTGGGTTTGAGTCATTACCCAACAGATTAATTTTTGAACCACCGGACACCCTAGAGCAAGGTGGGACTCGAACCCACAATCCTCTGTTTACAAGCGATACACCTCACTGCTGGGCTACCGAAGCCTCCTTGACTAGACTAAATATATTAAAAAGATTTTCTTTATTTTTCAGGCATGATTTATAAGAAGGCTGACAAAGCAGCTGATAAATTCATCAAAACTGGCAAGTCTTATAAAAAAATTTTGTACTGCCACACCTGCTGTTTTCGTTAGTTGAAAGTGTGGAAAACATATTTAATTCGTCAAGGCGATGTTATGCCTAAAAAAATTTTTTTCTGCTTATTTTGTGCTACATTAAAGAAAGATTATTTGTATCAACAAAAACAAAACTTTAGACGAAAAACTTATGGAATTTTACACAGAGACATATCCCCCCCATCGCAAAAAGCTATCTACGCCACTGTCTCAAATTACCTTATTATTGTGTATTTTGCATGAATCACAGAAACTTAAAAAAAATTTGTCATTTTTCACTTTCGACCACGTTGGCGGGCCGAAAGTAACACGTTGTGGGTCGAAAGTAGACCTGTGTCGATCGTGATTGATCGAATCTTTTTGATTCGATCACAACCTATACACGAGTGATCGAATCACGAATTCCTAAAAGACCCGATCTTATTTAACCCGATCCCGATTTACTTGACAAGGCTAACCAAATTGCACTTTATTTACATATGTTTTTACACAACAGTATTTAACTAATTGCTTGCTGATACAATCGTTTACATGCTTTCATTCATCACACTCTTTCTCGTGTTGTTTTGAATTTTGACACGTAATCCAAAAGGAACCGATTTTTTCAGGAACGCTCGCGTAGAAGAGTCGCGACCTGTCGATCTCTCAGTCTTTTGGGTCGCGAACTCGATCGATCGCGTCGTGATCGAGATCGAATTCAGTTTGAGATCGAATCAGTGACATGCTGATATAATTATGTACTGTCGATCTCTCTGTCTTTTGGGTCGCGAACTCGATCGCGTCGTGATCGAGATCGATTTCAGTTTGAGATCGAATCAGTGACATATGTAGGTATGACCCGCGACACATGATTTTATATTCAGGTTTTGCTTGCGTGTTTTAGTGAACTTAGTTGATATTATCGTCGTCTCTTCTATCCACATTTATATAGATTAATGAAGCGTCTATCTATAATAAAAGAAGCTCTTTAAAACCGAAAAGAGCCTCTCAAATTTTATTTCTTAATCACAATTTGGAGTAAATTATCATTTTTGATATTAAAAATAGTTATTTCCTTTTTTAACATTTTTATGTTGTTTTTCACTAATGTAGGTTATCTTATTAATATATATTCTACCCGGTTCACTGGTTCAGCATTCGTCATTCGTTACAAAGGAACTGCGACCTGTGACCCAAATGATCGAAATAATCGAATCTTTTTAACCCGATCACCATACGAATGGGTCATGATCGACCCGGGTCTCGACAAATGATCGATCGACACGGGTCTAGTCGAAAGTAACAGGGCAAGAGGGTTTGTAATGAATATGATATGACATATTTAATCAAACAAATATTTATTGGAAAATTCAGTGTCAGCCTTCTCTATTCAGACTCGCAATTATGGCACACATAATTCATTGACGCATTCAGTACCTATGAGACCACATCTTGCATTCGAAACAATGTAAACTTTGCTCATTCAGTCGACTATTGCTAAAATTTTATAAACAAACTAGGTAGAAGCAAATTCATTTTCCTTGTCTACAACTGCGCTAGTATTTCTAGCTTAAATTTATTTTATATATCTACGCTATGTAACATGGCAGACATTAAATTTTTTTTGCCATGGCTCTAATTTTTTCACTTCCATTAAAATGCTCTTCAGCCGCTTTTCGATAGACTTCCATGTTAGTTGTTAATCGTGCGGTGGTTAGTATGAGTTGTCGCGGCATTTTGTTGAAATAAACACACACACACATAAAAAGTTTACTAGAGTAAATCAATACGGCGACAAAAGTAACATGTTACTTATGTACCCATAGGGCTGCGGTACTTTTGTACCCTACAGCATTTTTGTTAGAACATGAAAGATAAACTTGAAACGGAACATGCTAGACAAAAACGAATTTAAGCACTGTAAAATCAATCTAATCTAGTATCAATATGCAAATATTCAGATTAATATCATCCCTTTAATACTACATAAACATTAAATATGTAAACGTCAAAAAATTTACTTTTGATTTGTGAAATCACGTAGCGTCCTCTCACACGATCTAACAGTGCGTGGCGCTAGCGGCGATTGAATGCAACTGGAGGTGGCGCCACTGGCTATCACCTGACAGCAGCTAAAGAGGTGTTTTGACAATTCTTTAAACCTACAGAGCATTTGTTACTTTCGACGCGCCGTTACTTTTGTACCCGGTCTCCCCTATACGTAATAAATTGAAGAAAAATTATTTTCTTCCGGTGGTGCGCGGGTCGCAATTGCAGAATAATTAATTGAAATTGCTCGAAAATCCGGATGTTACAATCAATTTCTTTCACAAAATTTATTCAATTTATCGGTATTTTAACAAAAAAAAATCCGACGCTCGCTATATGCCATACTTCTCCGGTGGGTGTTTATACCCGCCATACTTTTTTGAAAATAATTTTTTTTTATTTTTTTTAAATTTATTTCTTACAGGCTGATTTTTTTTAAACAATTGCTTTTTATTAATCTTGTACGAAAATCACCACGCGATACCATTCCGACGGGCCAAAATACCCGCCAAACATGTAATTTTTTAAAATTCGAAAAACTATTTCTTTCACCTTGAAATTTGGTATAGTAGTTGTTTTTATGATAAGAAAGATAATTGTTATAATGCCATACCTGTAGAGTGGGTGATATACGTACAATGTAATTAAATAATTGTAAAATTTCATGTAACATTTGAACAATTTCTTACAGTATGGCACCACTTTTGGACTTCACCATAAGTATGGGATAAATTTTCCTGAATCAAACTTTTTATTAACTTTCCAAAAATTTAAATGCCATACTGTAAAAAATCGTTTTATTTATTTATTTTTTTTTACATCGCAGTCTTCCGTGCCAGTGTCACAGTATGGCGTATTTTTTCAACTTATAATCGTATTGTGACAATCTGATTTCATTTATGCCATACTGTAAAAAATAATTTTACGGCTTCTGTAGGCGTGTTTTAAAAACGGTTAAAAAATACCATTTTTCAAGTATGGCACCACTTTTGTACTGCACTTGAAGTATGGCGAATACAATTTTGTCTCACTGTATCATAAACTGATCACAATTTAACTGCCATACTTAAATAAATAGTTTTTCGAATTTTAAAAAATTACATGTTTGAGGGGGTATTTTGGACCGTTGGAATGGTATGGCGTGGTGATTTTCGAACAAGATTAATAAAAATAATTGTTCCAAAAAAATCAGCTGATCGCTGTTATTATTGATCGCTGTTAGTACTGACAACTCGCACTCACACAATATATATTCCCCGACGAAGAATTCTACATTTATAATCCAGCAGTGTATAGAAATCGTCAAGACACCCCGACTCAAAATCTGCATACAGCTGTTTCGATCTTATTAGATCTCATCAGTGCAGCTTATTTGACTAGGAGTGATTTAACGAATTTCAAATTGTTCCCCAATACAAATCGCGGTTGGGACTACTATCTGCATAACAACCCAGAGCGCCCTCCACCAAGGATATTGAAAACCAACAATGGACCGCTTATATCGAAAATGCTGTACCGTCGGGAGAAAACGTAACTTCATGACATGAAATGTCTACCCTGCAACTGTGGCGTATGTTTACCTACTAAGGTTAAGTTATTTTCTTAAAATCCTCCTGTTTCTTAATTCTACTTATGAATAATTACTCAGTCATACTGTAGTCTGTGGTAATGAATGAAAAATTACTATACGCAATCTACATTGAAGCAACAAACTTTAAAAATGAATTAAAAAAAAATTATTGCTTGCATTATATGATTTTCTGCTCTGTGGATTGATCTCATCTTAAAGCGCGTTCATAAAATCTATAGTGAAATATTTTACCTTCTCTTCGTTCTACCATAAAACATCACAATTATATACAAATGAATGAAATCACACTTTACGCCAGTCAGTTTAGATAATCAATTGACAATTTTTTTTTTCTAACTCGAGGGACCTACAGTTTAACGCCGGTTCCGAACGGCCAATGGGCTTGTAAACTATGTACATTACCCAACAATTTTAATTATATGAATAGAACCACTAAACTCCGGACATATGAGACCAGACCACCGAGGAAGCAGCATCGCCCTGGGAAAGCGGTGAATTCGACGGCAAGCGACTGAAACTGAAGACTACGAGGAGTGAAGAAGGACCTAGATGGGCTGAGAGATTGTCCATCAGACACGTTCTTCATCGGTTGGCCAGTAAGGAGCAGCGCCCAACAGAGGACGGCACGGTGGGATGGTAGCGGATCGTCAGGTTCGAAGACGAATGATGCTCGTTGCAGACGACGAGAGTGAAGATGGATATTGGATCTCGATGTCGGAGTAATGGCCATTGCAGACGACGAGTGTGAAAATGGATGTTGGATCTCGAGGTCGGAGTGATGAGCATTGTTCAAGTTCGAACCAACCTGGGATGAAGCGAACATACTTCCAGTCGACAGAGAATGCCAAGGGCAGTCGTCAGGTATGTTTACTTGATTTCAAAATTAATGCGACGCGACGCAGAGAGACATACACTTGGGTCTTGAAATATAGACACAAGGAAGGGAACAGGTTCTAGTGCTGACCGCAGCACGAGAGTCCTAATCTAAGTGTGAGACTGGAGGTTTAGTAGGCTAACGCCCGGAAACCGAAAGAACAGAGGTGTTTTTAGTGGGTAGGCAATGTTGATATATATTTATATATATCAACTATTGAATCCCACACAGGCCGGGTTCGCAACCGGTATCGCTTTTGAAGTTTTCACCTCGATTTAAAAAAAAAAAAAAAAAAAAAAAAAAAAAAATCCGGACATACACAACACCCAAGAGCGAGGTGGGACTCGAACCCACAATCCTCGGTTTACAAACGATATAAGGCGGTTCACCTTACCGCTGGTCTACCGAGGCCTCCAATTTTGCAACCTTTTCCGAAGTCCGGAACATTGTTGAAATTGCAATAACATTGAATTTTACCTTATGCTTGTGAAGAAAATTCCAAAAGTTCTGCAAACTTGGAGTAGTAATTCAGGGCCGGTGGAAGGGTAGTTTAACGCCCGTGCGAAAGGCAAATTTTCCGCCCCCTCCCCCCCTCGATTTGATGAAACAAGTTTTGCAATAACTGTTATGTGGAATCAATTTACAAAGTTAAAATAAAAATAATCAAAGAAAAACTAATACGATACTATATTCTCTTTCATAATCGTGAATCGTGTGTAAATTAAAATACAAAAGAACAGAAGAAAATTATCTATTAAATATTAAAAAAACTAATAATGACACTTATAGTTATAAACATCTAAAACATTATATTATAAAAATGAACATAATAAAAACATTTTCTCAAAAAAGCATAAAAATTATATTATTCTACTAAATACAAAATAAATTTAATTAAAATTAACTTTTCTGGCTTTAGTTTGCGAAAAATACTTAAGAATATTGTCAAGAATAATGTCAATGTCAATGTCAATATGAATTTGAAAACACTACCCTGATACCGGCTGGACAAAACATAAAATATTTATTACCTGCAGTTGGTGCGGTGGCGACTAGCGCCGCTTTCATTGTCAATAAAATAATACCGCCCGTTTGTTCACGCTCAGTAAGGCACAATACATCATAAGCAAATAAACTGATTGATATATTATGCACTTAATTTATACTGGATAATAAATAATTTTACACATTTTCTTGTGCTCTAGTTTATTATTTATATTTTTTTATATTAGACACTTTTAGTTCTTGCCAGTTTTTCATTAACTATCTCTTGATTTGGCGCCCCGTGCGGGCGCACGGTTCGCACGGGCGCACGGTTCGCACGGGCCTTCCGCCGGCCCTGAGTAGTATCTTATATATTATTTCATGTCACGTATCGAATTTGCAACTAATTTAAGGGTACAGAACATTTTTTTATTCAAAATTAACGTTTTTCTTCGATAAACTGACCAAAAAAAAAATCAAAAAGTTCTCCAAACGTGACAGATACTTCGGAAAAATATACCGAACAGTTGTATAAATTTGCAACCTTTTACGTTGACCGGAACATGTTTATTTATAATTCTTTCAATTCGTGGTAATTTTTTCGAACGAGATGATCTCGAAATAATTACAAAAGTTTTGAAACTTGGTTGCAAATTAAGAAAATATCTATTCTGATGCATTTTCAAATTTGCAACCTTGTAGGCGGTCCGGAACTTCAAGTAATTTGCAAAAATATTATTTTTGGATTTTTATATGTTTGCAAATTGCATAATGATCCGGAGCACGTACAGGCTGTCCCATTTTCGATGTCCTTACGGGGTAACTCGGTTATTTTTAAAGATAGAGATTTGCGGTTTTCGCGAACGTTGGCTACTTTTTTGTGAATCTCACGATACCGTAAACAAAATTTTCATAGCTTGCTTCGTTTTTGAGATACAGGGCGAAGTTGAAAATATTGCATTTTGGCCCCCGCCTTGTATCACAGCTATCTTTCAACTTATAGGAAAAGTAAAAACTGTGTTTTATACACTTTTTTACGTAGAATCCAGTGGCGTAGTGAGATTTTTGAAATGAGCTGTCATTGTTCAGATATAACCCAAAGTTATATTTTTTTAAATGGGACACTCTATATATTTTTCCATATTCAAAACATAAATGCTTTGAGCTTTTTAAAAATATATAATACTTTTATAATATTTCAAGTATTAGCCCTGTATTTAGATAAATTTCATTTTTGTTATAGCAAGTCAAGACAAATATCACTTTAGTAGAACGTTTAGTGCAATAAACAAATATCACTCTCATTTATATATGGTAGCATGGAAAGTATTCATTAAAAAAATATTATTTAATATAAGTTACTAAACAAAGATTAATTTAAAAATTATTATAACAGAAATTAAAACTTATATGAAACACTGCTACAAAACAAAGCTCTATTATTTTTCGGTTGAAAATATTTTATGAATATTGTTCAAATTGCTGTCCATTCTGTTGAAGACACAACCGACATCTTCTGAGGATAGCGTCAATCGACCGCAGTAACAACAAAGGTCTTATGCGTAAGAATTCGAAAGCTTTTCTCGTGGCATTCATGAGAGCATCTCGATTTTCTTGCCGCGTGTGGTTTTTTTTATTTTTCATAAAGCCCCATATGAAAAAATCTAATATCGATAAGTCAGGGGACCTTGGTGGCCAGTTAATGGGACCATTATTACCAATCCACTGGTTTTCGAATCTTTCATTAAGAAAAGCCCTAACGGGACCTGCGTTATAACAAGGTGCGCCATCTTGTTGGAAATAACTGTGTCCGTATTGAGCCAACGGAATTTCGTCAAGTAGTTCACAAAGAAAATCATCCAAAATTTCCAAAATGCGGTATGCCAATCTTCCTCCAAAAACGAAACAAGATACATTGAAGCCGCGAATCTGCCTTGCTGTTGACGAGCCACCGTAACGTGCTCATTTTCATTTGACCAATAACGATGATTATTTCGATTAAAAATGCCAGCGCTACTTATATAGCTTTCATTCTCCCGTCTTTTGTATATACCAACTACAAAACTCAATGCGCTTCTCAGCATCACCTGGGTGCAGATGATGTATAGTTTGAGGTATGTAGGGGGTATATTTATGCATTTTCAATATCTTCGAAACTCTTGTCTTTGGAATGCCAATCGAATCTTCAATTTCTCTGCAAGAAGTATTTTTGTTCTCTTCTACCTTTGCGAGGACACTAATTTCAACATCTTCAGCATTTTCTTTCCTATAACTTTTTGGTCTAGGCTTTTTCAAAGATCCACAATTATCCAAATTTCTTTTTAGTCTGCCAAATATTCTCCTACTCGGTTGTCTCCTTTCAGGAAACCTAAATTTCCTATCTTATTATCTTACTGACACCCAGTAAATGGGTAATAGTAAATACCTTTCAACATAGAGGTCCATCGCTTGATTTGGATTGAAACCTACTTGGTAATATATCCCAACCATATATAATTTTTCGTAATTTCGATATCTTGGATTATCATTCGCCATTGTGAGAAAAATTTGTTAACTTTGACAGGTAGGTGACAGGACCTATATACATTCTGCACTTGCTCTTTTTCCATAGCTACCTACTAATTAGGTCGACAGCGTTTATGGTCGATAAAGAGTGTTTCCTAAGAGTTTAAATTTATTGTTTTGTCAAATTATTTAGTGACCCATACTGAATAATATTTTTTTAATGAATAGGTACTTTCCATGCTACCATATACGAATGAGAGTGATATTTGTTTATTGCGCTAAACGTTCTACTAAAGTGATATTTGTCTTGACTTGCTATAACAAAAATGAAATTTATCTAAATACAGGGCTAATACTTGAAATATTATATAAGTATTATATATTTTTAAAAAGCTCAAAGCATTTATGTTTTGAATATGGAAAAATATACAGAGTGTCCCATTTAAAAAAATATAACTTTGTGTTATATCTGAACAATGATAGCTCATTTCAAAAATCTCACTACGCCACTGGATTCTACGTAAAAAAGTATATAAAACACAGTTTTTACTTTTCCTATAAGTTGAAAGATAGCTGTGATACAAGGCGGGGGCCAAAATGCAATATTTTCAACTTCGCCCTGTATCTCAAAAACGAAGCAAGCTATGAAAATTTTGTTTACGGTATCGTGAGTTTCACAAAAAAGTAGCCAACGTTCGCGGAAACCGCAAATCTCTATCTTTAAAAATAAGCGAGTTACCCTGTAAGGACATCGAAAATGGGACAGCCTGTACAAGGTTGCAAATTTGCAAATGCATCAGAGTAGATATTTTTTGCAACCAAGTTTCAAAACTTTTGTAATTATTTCAAGACCATCTTGCTCGAAAAAATTACCACTAATTAAAAAAATTATAAATAAACACATTCCGGTCAACGTAAAAGGTTGCAAATTTATACAACTGTTCGGTTTTTCCGAAAAAACTGTCAAGTTTGCAGAACTTTTGGATTTTTTTTGGTCAGTTTATAGAAGTAAATAATATATATATATATATATATATATATATATATACCATATATATATATATATATATATATATACAGGGGCGGCTAGTCAAAGGAGGCTAAGGAGGCTAAGCCTCCTCAATAATATTCCGTGTATCACTAAAATATTATATTGAATAGTCAGCATTCAGCATATTCATATTAATCAAAATCATATTATTTTATGCACCTGCCTTCCTTTCAACCTACATTATATAATATAATTTATTAATTACGATAGAAGGTATTTACATTTACTGCATTTAATTCATTTCAAGATTTGTGGCAACGCTGCAGAGGCATGGAAAGGTATATTCTCAACGTTCATTATGCCTGCCACAGAAAAGCAAACAACGGTGCAAATACTCCGAATGAATACTTCATTGCAATAGAAATGCAAAACACATATAAATGGCAACACCGATCGAGACCCAGTCTTATACAATGTCGACCAATCACAACTATAGAATTTCGTGTGACATCGAGTGAACTCGTTGGAAATCGTAGTGTGATCGTATTGTCTAATGACCGGCGTGTTTACTTATATAGCTCGCGTATTGTTTTAAAATGAGTTTGGTTACTGAAGTTAATTTCAAAAATTTCAATGGTGACTTAGTGGAATATTTGTTATCCCATAACTTTAGTGCACTAAGTTATGAGGATAAAGTTTTGATAAAAACATTACGACCTACCCCTGAATTAAACAATTTGGTGCAGCGTAACAGAAAACAAAACCGCGGTTTTAATTCACGGAATTATGAGAGACATCCTTGCCTAACCGGATCACAGGTAAAAAATAAATTATTTTGTTGGCAGTGTTTACTTTTTACTAGTGAAAATGTCTCTGTTTGGGGCCGCTTAGGATTTGAGGATTTAATTCTATACCTAGTTGAAAGTGAGGAATTTTTCACCGATAAAGTAACTTTAAATACAGCACGCGGATTAATATCTTACTTACAAGATAAGGAATTTATATATTTTTTAAACATCTTTAAATTAATTTTTGAACAAACAGAAATAGTTTTTCAAATCTTACAGCACAAGTTTACAGATGTAATTCACTCACGAAATCGGCTCAAGTTTCTTTTGGAAAAAATTTCAGAATTTCGTGCAGAAGTTTATTTTAAAAAACTATTTTCTGTATTTCAAACTACTGATGATACTCTCAATTTAGCCCAAAACGAAAGAAATTCAGTTACGCAGATATGGAGCTTCACTATATATATATATATATATATATATATATATATATATATATATATATATATATATATATATATATATATATATATATATATATATATATATATAAATTTGCTAACCGGATTTTCGGCTAATTTTCCAGATAACCTTTTGGAAAATTGATGTCAAAAATACACTTTTTTTGATAAGTTGGCCATAAAAAGTGAACTGTGTGTTGTTTATAATGACAATGAAATTTTGGGGCAAAATGAAAATCATGTGAGGACTATTAAATACCTTTTTGATAATGATCTGAATCATGATTTACCCCAAGTTTATAAACTCTTATGTCTAATTGTTTCTATCCCAGTGACATCGGCTTCCGCAGAGCGCTCGTTTTCCACTCTTAAGAGAATTAAAACTTATTTACGAAATTCAATGAGCCAGGATCGTTTGAAAAATATTAGTTTGTTGTCTATCGAAAAGGAATTGTTAAAACTTTTGGCGAAAGACAAAAAATTTTATGAGGATATTATAGATCATTTTGCTAACATTAAAGATCGCAGAATCCCGCTAATCTTCAAAAATATATAATAACTTTTTATTTGCTCTCACCATAAAAATTAGATGAATAGATGAATTGATTAATTGGCTGAGAAGAGTTTTTGTGAATATTGTAAATAGGAGTTGTAGTTCTCAAGGTAGACACTCGAAAGAGAAAATAAATTAATAGCTTAGGGTGCTTGTTTTACTTTGATTTTCTTTAAATTATAAGGCGGTTGACCTTGAAATCCTAAAAATTTTCGCCTATGGTGTATTTTTTAACACCTCTTGTAGCCTCCTCAAACCAAAACCTCACGAGCCTCCACTGATATACATATATATATATATATATATATATATATATATATATATATATAGATATATATATATATATATATATATAATAATATATTTAATACTACTCCAAGTTTGCAGAACTTTTGAATTTTTTTCACAAGCATAAGGCGAAATTCAATATTATTGCAATTATAAGAATGTTCCGGACTTCAGAAAAGTTTGCCAAATGAGATTTGTTCCTTTCTCTATATTTTTCGATTTTCAATGTTTAAACTGACTGGCCTACTTTTAAAAACACTTATTCCTTGAAAAGGACTAACTTTATAAACAATAATAGTCTTGGAATAATTCGAAGAGCACTGAACCTTGAAAAACTAATAATATAATATTGTAGTTTACAAAAAATCTAGTTAACCATATACAAAGTTTAACAAATTTGTAAGGTTGAGATATCCACTGTAATTAATTTCTTGTTTTTTTTTTCTTCAAGTTCGAGACGAATATACCTTTTGAAATCAATTCACCAACTTCAGATTGCTTAGGTAGAATGTTTTTTTTTAAATTATTTCTTTTCGATTTGTCTAGTTTTCGAGAACATAACTGGTATGTTACTAACAACTGAAGCTTAGGTACCATATATGATACAAGAATTGATAATATAATTCTACAATTCCATTCCAAAAATCTGAGTGAAAATAAACTTTTACATGAATCACCCTGTGTATGCATACTATACCAGGTAGATATAATTTGCTTTTGTAGTCGATAGTACAACATCCCACATAAATATTCTAAAATATATTTTCAGCTTGGCCCAGTTAATGCACGAATGGTCCACCCAGTATATACATATAGGCATACACACAAATATACATATATTTACATTTGTTTCCTTAAATACAACTATACACAAAGCATGATAATACTTTTACATGGCATCATTCACTTAAGTACAATATATCTTTTTAAATATTTTCAGAGTTCAAACCTTAAATTTATATAATCATTGTTTTTTGAACAAATATTTAAACCGGTTGGTCAAGGATTCTATAAATCAAAAAATGTTATTGATACTGTATCTTCTTGCTTCCGAGTTATCACAAAATATCAAGACTTAATTTGTATATTTCGACTCTGAAATATTAGTAATTTATTTGGACAATATACCCCTAACCAGATTCCAACAGAACCCATTAAAAAAATTTTTTTCTTTATGCACAAAGTGCAATTCGGAAGATTCTGAGAAAAAATATCAAAATGGCGATATATATATATATATATATATATATATATATATATATATATAAGTCTATCATTGAGTCCCCTAGTCTAAAAGTATTTAGGGCTAAGTTGAAAAATATATTGGTTGATAAATGTTTATATTCTGTAGAAGATTTTTAAAGGAAAATGTGATATTTTCTTGTTCATTCGACAATTCCTATACAAATGTTATTTTGTCAGAAAGGAAAATAAAAAAAAAATCGCAAATATCTGAAAATAATTCTTTTTCCAGTAAACTCTGAAGATTGTATATTTTCCATGCGAGAGGTATGTTATATTTTGTCATGATAAGCCTTCATTAACCATCCATAGACGCATGTATTGTGCACATATCTCACAACATCAAAATACTCACCCCTCTGCTTATATTAAGATGTTAAGTGAAGAGAATCATAGTGAGAAGAAGGAAAGCAGTTTTCAATGCAATTTCATTAACACCTAGATAACACTCGTCACTAATTGAAAATAGGTCGTTATCAGGAGAAGCTTACTCAAAATGACGTCCATATCCTGTTACATGTGCAGTCGATAGATCTAGACGCCTGGCCAGCCGCCCCGTCCTTCGCCGCCGTCAACTCTTAGATAGCGTCGCATGCGCGCAATAAGTTCAGAGTTTTCCACCCTTTTTCACACGCACACACACACACACACACACACATATATATATATATATATATATATATATATATATATATATATATATATATATATATATATATATATATATATATATATATATATATATATATATATATATATATATATATATATATATATATATATATATATATATATATATATATATATATATATATGTATATATTATATATATATATATATATATATATATATATATATATATATATATATATATATATATATATATATATATATGATATATTATATATATATATATATATATATATATATATATATATATATATATATATATATATATATATATATATATATATATATATATATATATGCGTAGATATAAATAACGTTTTGTCGCAAGAAAACCAAGATAAAGATAAATAGGCCAAGCTACAGAGATTTAGAGTGAGCATTTTGTGCAAAAAGTGTTAGAAGAAAACCAGCTCCGCCATTGTTTGTCAAATAGTTCTACATGATATAGTGATATGTTTTTCACTCGACTTTATTATTTATATCTTTGTTATTAACAATTTTATGCAAAAAACGTTTTTTTTTAGTTTTTTGCTTATAAAATTGAAACTATCAGAGTAATCGTGATGATATCAATAAGCTTATTGTAGAAAATGAGAAGACGAAAAAAATGAGAGGTCGGACGACTCGATCAGACTCTTAGTCTAAGGGAAAATTGGAAAAAATCGGCCAAAATGCAGTTTTTTCAAAAATTTATAACTCGGTTATTTTCTGAGTTGTAGCGTAGATCCTCCGGTTAGTATTATTTATCAATATGAACTTTATTTGTGCGCAGAGCAGGAACTGTCCGATGCATAGGTTTTGATCTGTGGCCATTTGAATATTTTACTATGCAATTTTCCAGCAGACCTGAATGCGACAGGTATAGTCCGATTTCAATTTACAAAAAAGATTTTGAAAGTAGAATTCTCATAGTCCAAAACGTTCATCTTGGTTTTACATGAAAACGCTGAGAAATATGTTAAAAATAAAGCTAAACATGACGAAAAAGGGCCGAGCGCGTGAGAATAGTTGAAGAGTGGGGGTAGAGCAGCAGGCAAGGATAAGCACGACATTAGAAAGCGTCGGCATTTTGAACATGACGGTTATTTCTCGGCCGTTTTTCGTCATGTTCAGCTTTATTTTTAAAATATTTCGCAGCGTTTTCATGAAAAACCAAGATGAATGTTTTGAACTATGAGAATTCTACTTTCAAAATCTTTATTGTAAATTGAAATCAGACCAAACCTGTCGCATTCAGGTCTGCTGGAAAATTGCATAGTAAAATATTCAAATGACCACAGATCAAAAACTATGCATCGGACAGTTTCTGCTCTTCGCACAAATGAAGTTTATATTGATAAATAATACTAATCGGAGGATCTACGCTACAACGCAAAAAATAACCGAGTTATGAACTTTTGAAAAAACTGCATTTTGGCCGGTTTTTTCCAATTTTCCCTTAGACTAAGGGTCTGATCGAGTCGTCCGACCTCTCATTTTTTTTGTCTTTTCATTTTCTACAATAAGTCTATTGAAACTATCACGATTACTTTGATAGTTTCAATTTTATAAGCAAAAAACAAAAAAAAAATTTTTTGCATAAAATTGTTAATAACAAAGATATAAATAATAAAGTCGAGTGAAAAACATATCACTATATCATGTGGAACTATTTTACAAACAATGGCGGAGCTGGTTTTCTTCTAACACTTTTTACATGAAAAAATCTCTGTAGCTTGGCCTAAAAGTAATCGAACTGATCCGACTTCTAGAAGATAAATGTGATCGACTATTCAGCATAGACGAGAATATTGGACAAGTTTTTTTCGGTAAAGAGCTTAGAGAGGAAGAAATTGAGAAAGAATTTGACGATGTAGAAAGCTACAGAGATAAGATTACCAGCATTCATTTCAAGTGCGACGCATTTTTGAAAGATGGGTTTCTCCAGAGGAAGAATCAAGACAACTGCTCGCAGAGTTCTCATGGAGAAAGAAACAGAAGAAAATTCGTCTTACCAAAGCTAGAATTGAAGAAGTTCAATGGGGATGTGAAGAATTGGTTAAGTTTTTGGGGGCAATTCAAGAAAATCGACGAAGATGAAGACATTGATTTAGATCTACTTCAGGCTATCTTCAGCACGGGAACTTGTCGAAAATTTTCCTCCAGCAGGTGCTAACTACAAGGAAGCCATTGACCAGTTGAAAACCAGGTTTGCCAAGGACGAATTTCTGATAGAGGTATATGTTAGAGAGTTGTTGTATTTAGTACTGAAGCAAGCGAACAACACAAAATCAGGTATGACTTTGGCTACATTGTATGATAGACTAGAAACACAATTGAGGGCACTAGAGACATTAGGTGTTACACAGGATAAATATGCGGCGATGCTTTTTCCTCTTGTGGTGTCAGCTAATTGTCAGAATTTAGATACGCTCGGAGAAAGTACGATGAAGTTTTTTAAAGAGACTACTTTTTTCAATGGGGAAAATAGATACGAAGTCATCGACTATTCTACTTCAAAACAAATCAAGTGGTATTTCAATCCACCAACTGACTCGTGGTGGGGAGGATGGTGGGAAAGGATTGTTAAAATTTTGAAAGATTTAATGCGTAGAAATTTGGGAAAAGCTTTGGTTACTCATGAAGAACTGGAAACTTTACTTTGCGATTGTGAAGCAGTGATAAATTCCCGACCTCTAACATATTTGTCAGAAGACAATAATGATTTGAAATCTCTAACCCCGTCAATGTTCATCAGTAATCAAAATATTGCAGAAACACCTGATTTAGACAACATTGACCAAAGTCATCTTGTAAGGCGTCTGAGATACCTTCAGAAGATACGAGAGTCTCTGAGAACTCGTTTTAGGAAGGTGTACTTGGCAGAACTGGTCAAAGGAAATGTGGCACTCTTAAAATCAGAGACATCGTTTTGATTGGTTCAGATGCTGCTAAGAGAATCAACTGGCCTCTTGGTAAAATCGAAGAAATATATCCGGGGAAAGATAAATATTTGTAGAGTTGCGAAGGTAAAGACTAAAGACGGAGAACTCATCAGACCATTTCAACCTCTATTCCTATTGGAGATATCGTCTGCAGAAAAGGATGAGAATTTCATGAATCAATCTAATAGAACCACACCTAATGAAGAAGATTCCGAAAGAAGAAAGCAGATGATAGTTCAAGCAGAAATTGGTGAAGTTGAAAAGCGTGGAGAACCTGAGAAATTAGAAGAACCAGTGTTCACCAGAAGTGGCAGAAAAATCAACATACTAAACCGTTTAAAATTTTGATTTCGGGGGGAGTATGTTGGGAATAGAATGTTAAATAGGGTTTTCTATGAATAATAATATAATAATAATAATATTTATTCTCAATAATTATTGATACACTTCAATAAAAATGAAAAAAGTCAACAAACTGTTACAAACATCGATACTATTGATTGATTCTACAAAAAATTTCAAACTCCTCAATGCTGTGGTTCACATCTCAAAATTAAATTGTGGACAGATTTCTTGAATAGCCTGTAGTCTCTGATCCTTTGAGTCGACTTCGGCAATTTGTTAAAGAGCTTTATACCTGCATACTGCGGACCCTTCCCTCTCAAAGCCGAGCAGTGAATTGGGTGTAATGGGGAAAAATTTGTCTAGTGCTGTTTCTGTTTTTGCACTCTACAAAGTAGTAATCATGCTTATGGAGAAACAAAAGCAGCCTGTAGATATAAAGGGCATATATGGTCAGGAAGTCATTTTGCCTGAAAGAGTTTCGACATGAGTCCCTGTAACGTAACCTATTCCCAAAATTGTGCGTAATGCCCATTTTTGGAGGACAAAAAATTTTCTCTGCATAAGGTGAACCACCCCAAAAAATGATACAATACGAAGCTACAGATTGAAAATTAGCATAATAAATGACTCTTAGCACATCTGATTCAATTTGTTTTTTTAGTATATTCAGTATATATCACGGAACAAAGTTTTCTTTTTAATTGTTAGATTTAATAGTTAAAAAACAGTTGTTAAAGAAAAGTAGGCAATGTTTTGTCATATATAATACCACTAGAGATGAAATTTTGCCGGCAAAATTTTACCTGCTTAAATTTCATCTCGAGTGGTATTCGACATTACTATTTCACGAGAAAATATGTCTAACAGTAATATGGTCACATTTGAGAAAGTCAAGAAAATAACCTATGAATGTGAGAAATGTCAAAATATTATCATATATAATACCACTAGAGATGAAATAACAGAAGGGGAGACCAAGCTGGGATTTGGGGACTTACTCAAGCGCGGCAGAAGAACATATGGGGTGAACCTTGCACCCTAGTACCCCTACCATACATGAACCCTTATTATAGGGCCGATCAGATTAGTAAAAAAAATCGATGTTTAGAAAAACTCGAGCGCGTCAGATTAAGGCAAGGTGAGTCGAAAAGTATGCATGTCACTAATCTAATGATTTGGGCGTGGAATAAAGAAACAGGAGAGGCACAAAGTTTCAAAAAAACGTCACCTACCTGGACATTCTCGAGCGCAGTTAATTTTTATTTTATTCTGAAGGACATCATTTAAGGATCTAGGGAATAATATAATCTGCCAATTTCCAAAAGGCGAAGTAGTTAAAATCATCAATAAAGCGTGGTGCAGCACCTGTTGAAAACAACGTATATTATTGTACCCTCACGGAGGATTACACAGAATATTGGTATGATCCCAAAGATCGATATATAAATTCTTTTTGATAAATAAACTTTTATTGATTGAAAATTGGTTTTTTGGTCCAAATATGCCGATTTCTGTGGCCAACTCTAATTATTTCACTCATCAATAACGTTCGAAAACACTGACAAAGAAAATTTATTTTTAATTTTTTTTCAAACCTTCAGATTAAGGAAATTCCTCCACATAATTGTTAGATAATGGTCAACACGACAAGGGTATCAAGCTCAACCAACTGTATATTAATCTGACGTGCTCGAGTATTTCAATGTTATGATTTTTTTTTATATTTTCAAATTTTGGTCGCTTTCAAATCGTCAGTCTTTTGAATATGAGATCCTTTAGTTCAGGGTATACTGAATATCTCTTCTGGATATCTTTTTTCTCCATTTTCAACCCCTTCGTATGGTCACCAGCACCATTCAAACCGGCCGAATGACCTACCTTTATTTTCAGAGACATGTGGGGGGTGTATATACTATCTATATCTGACGCGCTCTATTATTTCAATATAACGATCTTTTCTTTGCATTTTTCAAAATCTGTGCACGCTCCTCCTACAGTGAAAGGGCATAGGTACATTATATAACCGTTTATCCCTTTTAGCATATAATCTTCACAATCGAACTGGTCCCCATGCACGACGCTCGAGTAAATCCCAATTTATCATCTCGGGCTTCCGGCTTCCCTACTATAACGTTTTAGGTCAAATTGGTAATAATAATAGTAATAGGTTGTCTAGGCGGAATGAGAGCTAATTATGTGACAGAATTGAAGATTATTCCGGCATACAGATCTCTGGCCAAGATATTGACGCGCAGAATGCAGAAAGCAGTGTTGCTCGGGTCACTTCGAGTCATCAGGTCCCATGAACTATAGAGGTCACTTTCAGCTCATCTCTTTTGTTAACCCTTTCAGGGCAACTGGTTAGCTAGGAAGACCACAGTTTGTTAGTCATGAGTAAAACTGCTCGTTGACTATTTCAGTATACCAGTGTGTTTTGTGGGTTGTCTAACATAGCAAAATTTGACGTGTTCATCGAAGACAGACGGAAAGAAGTCGAAGCGCGTAGAACATGCATTTGTTTACTATAGTTGGACACTACTTAGAGGATCTGCTGAAACTGTGTGAATTTGTTATTTTTATTTATGAATGGTGGAAAAATGGCTCCAAAGTTATTTACTTATATCTTACTTATGCATTTTCATGAATATATTGAACGTAAATTTTTCCTTTCATTCGAAATTAGTAATTTTGTTGGGGTCTCCTGAAGTGACCACTAGGCACTTACGTAATCGTGTTATCTTATTTTAGTTCTGAGGAAGCAAGTTTGGAGTACCTACCTACTGAATAGGGTTTCCAATTTTCGAAAGGACCAACCCGGGAGATTTTTTTAAGGAGTTTAGTAGGGAGGGGGTTGAAGAAAATGTCAATCATTTATTTATTTTTAATTCATATATACCTACTCTGCTTCTAATATTTGACAGTTTTTTACCACAAAATCATAATCATTAAAAATCGAAGTTTGATTAGTAGAGCGCGGTTGCGTATAATTTTAGAAAAACTGGGGAAATTAGTCACCCCGGGAAGTCGGGAGGTTGACCATTATTACCGGAGTCATCCGGGCATTCCGGGAGGGTTGGGAACCCAATAACTAAATATTTAGAAAATCTTCATGCAGATGAGTTCTATGATTTGTAAGAAATGTTCAGCATGCAGAATAGAATTGTGTTTGAAACATGACAAAAACTGTTTCATGTTATATTACGCAAAATAGGTTATATTGTTTGGTTATATGTTCCTACTGGTTATGTGGAGTGACCACATCCTGCAGGATAATCCTTGTATTTTTTTATCTTGAAATTAGTTTCATTTTCTTCGAGTATCTCTAATAAACCATTATCAAACCATACATTATATTTTTTCCACAAAAAAATAATTTGGGCCGGAAAGGGTTAAGGGACGTGTAAGGGATGGATGAAGAACTACTCCAAGGAATGTGTGAGAGGTTTTTTAGTGAGTAACCAACAACATCCGGAGTCTCACACACACACACACAACCCTGAGAATGTGTGCGGGATACTCTCAGGGTAGTCTATAAAAGATTTTTCCTCTCACACGGACGTAAAAAAAAAATAATAATATATTCATACAGCTGCCATTTAACAATGGATATACACGTCATTCAAGAATGTAAATTGCAAAAATATAAATTACATTAACAATCAACATGTGTATATGTGACAAAACAAAAACAAATCTGAAACAAATATAAACAATTACAAGAAATATAACACCGATTCACATTAAGTACTCTGACGTCGAATAGTAGGCTCCGTCCAAAAATATATTTTTTATTTTTCTTTTAAAAGCGTTATTGGTAAATTCTTAATATTATTTGGCAATTTGTTCATTAGTCTTTTTCCAGTAAACATTGGCGAATGTTCAAATTTTGTTGTTTTATGAATATCTAGTAGGTACGTATTTATTGGATCCTCTTGTTGAATACTGATGGTAACCCGAATTCTTAGGGTACTGGAGCTCTGTCAGATTTATACATGTTAATAATTTATACATGTAAATACATGGAAGTGCTAATATTCTATACTTCTTGAAATATGGTCTACACGACTCTTGTTATTTCAAATTTTCACTGAAGGCAAGTTTATGATGCATTTAAGATGGCTGGAACGGAAATTTATTCACACTGTTTTATTTAAATTTAGTATTATGTTGTTCAATCTACACCATTCCACAAAAGCATCTATTGACCTTTTTAGTTTAACTTCTAATTCCACAGGAGTCCGAGCTGAGACCACCACCGATGTATCATCGGCAAACATAATAATGAAACCACTAAGTAGATATTCTGGCACTTCGCTGACGAATAGTAAAAATAGTAGCGGTCCCAAAACAGAACCCTGCGGAACACCTTTATCAATATCATGAGCTTCACAGATAAATTCACCCATTTTCACACAACTTTTTCTATTATTCAGAAATGATCTCAGAAACTTGGATATCTTTCCTCTAAAACCAGAACACTGTAATTTTTTGATCAATAAATCCCAATCCAAACTGTCAAAAGCTCTAGATAGATCGAAAAAGAGAGCCTCCACACACCGCCATCATCCATCATTTTCTTATAGATGTAGTCAGTCCCAACGCCGTACTCTCCGTCGATCTACCCTTGTAGAATCTATGTCAGAATCTTTGTACGTTTCATAAACGAAACCCGTCTATCATAAATAAGTCTCTCAATAATCTTACTGAATACATTCAATAATGTTATACCACCGCTAGATGTTTTTTCTATGCCATTTAATGTAGTCCCGGAGAATTTCTCTGTAGAATTGCATTTGGAAATTATTGAAATGCAGTGAGGTAAACATTTTTTTAAAATCCATTTTCTTGAATTCCAATATTATGGCAAACCAAAAGCAATTTCATATGTCTTGTAATACGTAACTGACATGTGTGTAATGTTTATTTGGTTGAAAGGTCTCAAAACAAAATGCATCTTTGCTTAAATTCTAACCCCATATGAAGAAAGTTTGTCTATCACTGATTTAGGCGAATGTCCTCATTATATGAAGTTTTATTCTACTATAATTACCTTTATATTATACTAGGAATGTTGATTTTAGCAAACTTCCCGATAGTTTTTTTCTATATATATATATATATATATATATATATATATATATATATATATATATATATATATATATATATATATATATATATATATATATATATATATATATATATAAATATATATATATAATATATATATATATATATATATATATATATATATATATATATATATATATATATATATATATATATATATATATATATATATATATATATATATATATATATATATATATATATATATATATATATATATATATATATATATATATATATATATATATAAATATATATATATATATATAATATTCAGATTTTCTGATACCATATTTAGACCTCGAAAAAGAATAATCAGGTGTATGCTTGGTCTTCATCCACGAAGTTCGTGCAGGCCATTCTTCACAGAATTAGATATACTAACCGTCCCTGGACTATACTTTTTAGCACTTGTCATCTTTGTTAAGAAAAACATGCACATGTTCTCGACTAATCAGGACGGTTATGCTGATAACATGGTCATATCCAACAGAAGTAGAGAACTCCGGATCCCTTTACATTATTCCACGTTTTTTGGAAAAGGTGCTTATTATCGGGGTATTAAGGCCTATAATCTCTTACCCGCTGATATTAGGAATGTGGAGGGAATTGATAGGTTCAAAAGGGCAGCCTCAAGATTTGTAAAAAACAAATGCTTATATTCCTTTAACCTTTAAGTTGTTATCTTGATATTTGTCGGTATTGTTGTGGTATTTTCTTTTTATTGTCGGTTGTGTAGTACAACCTTTTTATATTATGTATATTTATACCTATTTGTTGTAATAATTTATTTTGTCAAATTTTACATACTCATAAGCTGTTGTGACGTTGCTTTTTTTCAAATTTTTGAATTGTGTTAGCAAGAAGAAAATAAATAAATAAATATATATAAAAATAACATTAATGAAAAATATAATTTGCAAGCTTTAATTATTCATTATGAAGAACTAAAAAATAGATATATAGACAATAATGTTAGCACAAGGAATAAATCTATACAACTACCTAAACCTACATTGGGAGCAGGTAAAAAAATATCAGAATTTGTGGCAACTAAAACTTTTAACTCAGTTCCAAATGAACTCAAAATATTAAGTAATAAACAAATAAAAAAAAAGTACAAAATATTCATAAATGAAAAGGAAAAAAAAGAAGGTTAATGAATAAAAATAAGTAAATAGGAACAACTAACATAAATGAATAGTAAGATCAAAAAATGATAGACAGCATGAAATAAAAACTGGAATAAGCAAATAAAATGTTATATATACATAGTGTATTTTAATTTTTTAAAATAAGCTAGCTTTAAGCCATAGTTTGTGCTGCGTACAGATGTTATACATCTCTGCAGATACAAAAGTTTTATTTTTTGTATTTTTACCTTGCAATAACTTGTAATGCAGGTAACACAAGCAAGCAAATAGATAAAAAAAAAATAAATTAATATTTACCCATATACATACCTACATAAAAATATATAGGTACGTCAGTGCAGTTCATTCCTACAGTTTAGTTCTAAGCCATATATTTTACTACTCATAAGGATAATGAGAAGTATAAAGGTGTTTCAAATAAAGACGAATATAACTTATTGAATAGGTTTATTAATGCAGAACAGACTGTGTAGTGTTTCCATCGTTTGTGCGCCGCCGTCGAATGTTTTAACATTCTCCCTTAAAGGATGAATGGGAATTCCATGTCGTCAAATCACATGAAACTAACTGCGTAAGAGGGTTAATTCATACACTAATAGCACTTAATGTAAAGTGGGTAAAAAAACAAAAACGTCTTAAATTCACTTATTTATCATTAGCAAAACAATGTAACAAGATGGTTAATACACTTTAGAATGTCTGGAGAAAATATCGATGTACCACGGTCTTGTGAAAATTTCAAAAAATACTATTCGAGATTTCAAGGAGCTTCGAAGGAAAATATTTCATTAAAGAGCAAACATGCTATAAATTTCATTGTTTTATTTCAACAGGAATAAAAACTTAAAATCAATATAGGAAAGAATGTCATACAATTCAAAGAAATAAAATTTTCTACATTGATACTCCTCAGATAATATTGTGGAATACTCAAGAAAGTAACCCCTCTTCTCACAAACAAATAAATGAAAAATTATAATACATAAGAATTTTTACAACTTATCATATAGGGGTACATCATAATAAAAATATAGTAGCCTACACTTCATAATGAAAAATCATTATATAATCTATTGAATCAATTGCACGGAATATTCCAAACGAAAAATCAAACTGCCTCTATTATCTGCAAAAACCAGTATATTTAAAAAAAAAATAAATCGTACAATAAATTTTGATATATCATAATACGGAAAATATTTTAAACCTCTGTATTAAAAACAGAAGACAATAAATGTGTTAATATCAGAGTTAAAAAAAACAACAATTACCTGAACAGTTTTTATAAGCTTATATTTATATGATCCTTGAATAATTGAATAAGAGCAAAACAAATGAAAAACTTTGTATACAACATTGATTTCGGGTCTTAAATATTTTTATAATTACGATTATAATCAAATTCAGTTAAGTGTTCTTCAGAACTAGTGACATTTATTTCAATGTAAAATTTAACAAAGATTTTAACTTTAACCAACTAAGACTTCAATTTGAGGAAGAAGTTACAAGGCTATACAATGATTTAATCAACTAAGATTTCAATCGGTGAAAGAAGTTCGAAGGCTACAGACCTAATGGCATAAAAATTTCATCGTTACTACTAATGTGAAATTTATTTAGATATCATGACATGACATAATTGTAAAAACTAGAATCAGGAAATCAGGAATAAAACAATAATTGAATAATTTCAGGAGTGTACGAAAAACTATCATATAATGTATATTCAACTTATAAATACTTACGGGAACGTAATTGGTTATTTTCAAATCTTAAAATCATGTACATTCAATGTTTGCTTGACTTTTCAAGCACTAAACTTTTAAAAATATTTCACTTATAAAAAAGATCTCAACTTAACCAAAATACACTGGCCAGCAAAATTAACGCACCACTAAAATTTGGGTCAATTTCAAAGTTAATTTTCTCGCGAACTGCTGAATCGATTTAGATAAAAAAAATTTTCAATATAGCTTAAATCTTCAGAAATGACGTTATGTAAAGAGAGAAAATTTAAATTCGAGTTTTAGGCATATACTGGGTGTTTGAAGAAAAACTAGTAAAATGCACAACTTTTGTCATATTCTGTGGGAATTCCCATCAACAGTATTAGGTCTCTCTAAGTCAAAATATAGCCCCATCTTTTAGAAGCATTTTGTTTTTTATTCACGTTTTTATCTCACATATTAAATGAAATACGGAATTTAATGTCGAAAAGTCTTAAAGACTTCAATTTGCTAGGGAACATGTGAACTGGACTGCCGAAGATTGGGAACGAGTTTTGTTCACTGATGAGACGAGGTTTTATCTCTACAGCAAGTATCGAAGCTCAGAAATTTTTCGACAGCCAAACGAACGTTATTCACAAAATAATATTCGCTAAACCGAGTTATTTAATGGAGGCTCTGTGATGTTTTGGGGCGGAATTTCTTTGGCAGCTCGTACAGACATCATGTCCTTGCATGGAGCACCTTTAAGTAGCGAAAAGTACATTGACGAAATTTTGTCAGAGCATGTGGTCCCTATGGCTGGTTATATTGGGATATAATTTTATACTAATGCAAGATAATTACAGACCACATACTGCGAAAATAGAACTAAATTATCTAAATCAGGTGATAATTGAGGTCCTAGATTGGCCTCCAGGTAGTCCAGACCTTAACGCTACAGAACATTTATGGGATGATGTAGAAAACATTATGAGGGAAATATGGACAAATATAGATCAAGCAAAAATTAGACGTCTGGTTCAAAATATGGGTCATCGATGTCAGTTATAAGGAATAGTGGAGAAAACACCCGATGTTGACTTTTTATTTCAATGTTTAAGATTTTATTTCAATTTTTTTTAAAATAAATTTTAGTTGTTACGTTTTACATTAAATTCCGTATTTCATTTAATAAGCAAGATAAAAAAGTGAATAAAAAAACAAAATGCTTGTAAAAGATGGGGCTATATTTTGACTTAGAGAGACACCTAATACTGTTGATGGGAATTCCCACACAGAATATGACAAAAGTTGTGCATTTTACTAGTTTTTCTTCAAACACCCAGTATATGCCTAAAACTCGAATTTAAATTTTCTCTCTTTGCATAACGTCATTTCTGAAGATTTAAGCTACATTGAAATTTTTTTAAATCTAAATCGATTCAGCAGTTCGCGGGAAAATTAACTTCGAAATTGACCCAAATTTTAGCGGTGCGTTAATTTTGCTGGCCAGTGTATAAATGCAAATTAATGCTTAAAAAAGGTTTGCTTGTGTAAGTTTAATCAATATATTAATTCCTATGTAAATATAGCATGGGGCCTGACCCATCAGAATATCACAGCATTCAGCCAATTAAGGCAGTCATATAAATATTATATGTTTAATTCTTATCATTTATCAATAATTTTGTTAATTTTTCATCGTTTCAAGAAGAGATGAAAAATCTTTTACCTAACAGTATAAAACTCTACATTCTATGGATCAGACCATCCAATTACCTACACTATGGTATATAATGTAGGATGATTGATTATAATAGTATTTAGTACTACAAACTGGCGCATCTGTGAAGATTTTATCACCCTGAAACCTTTATCGAACCTGTTGTTGTGAATATTTAGGAAAAAAAAAGAAGAAGAAACGAAGATGTTCAGTTATACTGACAAAACTATCATATTGTGGATCCAGAACGATTTAAAAGGGTCAAATAATTTCATGTTAATGTGAGAATTTTATTCATTATTAGAAAAACTCATTGAAGTGTATTGAAAATGTATAACACAAAATTAACTTGATATTTTAAAGTTATGATTCAAACATTATTGAGAAGTATTTTAAAATAAAATCTTAACATCTCAATACACACAAAGTACCTTATTATTACAAAACTCAAAACACATTCATTACCTTCTTAGAACAATCCAAACCAAAAAGTTTTCAATAAATAACTTGTAGTGATAGTAAATCTTAGAATAGATTAACCACTGTTCAGATATAGAAATATATAATAATACATTTTTTTAAATCAAATATGATGCACAAAATTTTCACAGATAGCCCATTGCTTCAACCAATACCTTATAACAATTAATAAGTCTGAAAAAAAAATATAACACTCCATCAATATAGGCCATAAGCCTCGGCAATTTCTGAAAACACTTACACAATAAAAACTCACTATTAGCCTTAGCATTTACTAAATGTTGTTCACACACATGCATTCCTATGTACATGTCACAATAAACTATCGCTGTGCTGCTCTTCTCACTGCCTTCTTGAACTTCCGTACAGTAGTGGGTCCTCCTCCAGCTTCTGTGGGAGTCGCCCTGTATTGAAAAAAATTATTATGTGATCATTTAATTATATAAAACAAAAATTACGTCAACGAATACACACATTCATATTTATACCTAGACCCTCATAAACACAGTATTCAATTATATATACGCCCACAATGAGACAAATAATTAATCAAGCATATCTCAAAACACATTTTTTCACTATGATTGTAAATGATAGAAAGAGCCTACAAGGCGAGCAATACAGTATTCAAATATCAGATGTGGTAGCGGACATCAAATAATAAGAGATCACGGATCTAGTTGACGTTAGAAAATAACTAATCCATCATATCATGTAACGTGTAAATTCTCCACTTAACCGCTACTACCGAACTATGCATTCAAATACCGTGATTCCTCGCTATAAAACGCCTGAATGAATGACCTGCGTACAAGAGAGTATGGACATAGCGTTGGATTTCCACGTGAAACACGCAATATCGGTCCTTTTAGCCAAATAACTATTGCAGAAGAAACATCGTTAATTATTAGAATTATATTCAATATCTATTGAACGTTTATTCAACATAGTAAAGTTATTAAGTATCTGTGGCGTCTGATAGACGGTAAGTTGTGAGAAGAAATATAATTATTTTGTATAAATGCATTATCTTGAAAATCTGAATTGATTCCTTATTTCATTTTCCGCCATTTCATATTTTTTCATTTATCTATATTAAATTATTTATCTTTCAATATTGAAATAATCATCTCACATTTCTTAATTTAAAATATCTTCAATTTATTTGCTTATTTCATTCTCTCAATTTAACACAAGATTTTTGTAGGCTAACGATGGCAAATTTCACGTGGTCATATCTTATGTTCAGTTTAATGTTGGAACATATACTGTCTTTCTAAGCATCTTTGCTTGAGATAAATCTAAATGTTACTTTGAATTGGCCATCGATACCCTACAGATATTCTTGGAACATATTAAGTTTGAGATTGTATGTTGATTTGCCCCGAATTATTTTAGCCACCTTGGCTAGAGCTAAAAGCCACCTTTGGAGATCAGAAAACCACCTTATCTGGAATTTAAAGAACCACCTTATCTGGGGCTAATATCCACATTGGAAACCACAGCTGAACCAGGGCAGAAGTCAAGAGTACAATCCACCTAAAGAATCTCAAACGTCGATTGAAAATTATATATAAAAACAAAAAGATAAGTCTTATGTAAAAGAAAACAGTAAATACCTTCATTTTACTTTGTTATTATTACTGTGAACAAATCAGAACCCTTATATGTTTAACCAATCTCCCTGCTAGCTCGGGCATAAATATCTCTTAAAAGGGAGGTTGGTTACAATCATAATTATTATAATGGACAAACGAGATCCAACTTCATTTAATTTTTTTATAGAAAAAATAAATATTAGTGAAATGTGTCCCAAGTATAGCCTCTGAATATGACGGACTTCATACTAACAAATAGAATTCATGAACGTCGAAATATTAATGCTGAATACTATAAAACTGCACTGAAATTGCATTTTTGAAGTGAAACTTCTGCTCGACTATAGTATCACAACTGATGGTTGAGTACATACAAAGTATAGTTTTACTAAGATGAGGGGTTTAGGAGATATAGGGGGTTAAGGTAGCAAAATTTACCAAAAACTATATATAGAGTTTTGGATATTTCCATGCTTTTTATTTATTTGGGTTATGTTATCTTAAGTTAGGTTTGAGGCAAGGTTAACCTCCCATAACTTTTTTATTCTTCAACTCAGTAAAGCCATACTTGGTATATGAACACCTCATGACCTAAAAGTTAGGTTAGGTTAACCTCTCATAACTATTTTGTTCTTCAACTCAGTAAAGCCACAGTTGGTATATGAACACCTCATGACCTAAAGGTTAGGTTAGACTCCCATAACTTTTATATTCTTCAACTCAGTAAAGCCATACTTGATATATGAACACCTCATTACCTAAAAGTTAGGTTAGGTTAACCTCTCATAACTATTTTGTTCTTCAACTCAGTAAAGCCATACTTGATATATGAACACCTCAGGACCTAAAGGTTAGGTTAACCTCCCATAACTTTTTTATTCTTCAACTCAGTAAAGCCACAGTTGGTATATGAACAACTCATGACCTAAAGGTTAGATTAGACTCCCATAACTCTTATATTTTTCAACTCGATACTTGATATATGAACACCTCATGACCTAAAAGTTAGGTTAATCTCCCATAACTTTTTTATTCTTCAACTCAGTAAAGCCATACTTGGTATATGAACACCTCATGACCTAAGCTACACAACCATATAACCACGCCCCCAAAATGGCGCGGCAGTATACTATAGTGCAGTCGAAACTTCTCAAGCAGTTATGATTTGACAATTCGATGAAACGAAAAAATGAGACAAACATCCATAAATAGGATTTAGCCCGCGAGAGAATGAGATAGAATACAAGTATACGGTGATTCCTATAATCTTCGTCTCTTCTTGTTTCTTCCCCACTATATGTGTGTTGTGTGGGCCTTCGTATTACCGAATCGAACCGATAGATGGCGTCGTATATGCCTAATACTTGCTTCGGCCAAAGCGCTCTGCGTGTATATGTTACTACTTATGCTAGCACGTATTATTTTATTTAAAAATTTGTAACAGCCGTACTCAATCAACTACCAGATAAAAAACAGTAATTGAAGCCGTGTTCCAAAGATATATAAATCAAATTGAAAATATAGCATTTGTTTCCTATTCAAGTTATCATAAGACTCTTGTGACATTTGTTCAAAGTGAAAACATGGAATTTGCATATGTGTTATAATATATCTTAAATATGCACTATGTGAAATGAAATACTTTGCATTAAAACATAAAATAATTTTTGAGATTGGTAAAAATATTATAAAAAGAATAAACCTTAAAATTCTTCAAATACTCTGGATTCTCTATATTTATCTCATTTCTCTTGTGAACTAATTTTCCGAAGTCACTTATACCGTGTATGAATTGCACAACACGCTTTTTGTATCGAAAAATTTTTGAAATATTTGAATCTGTTCTTCCTTCAACAAATTAACCAGAATTACAGGAAAGTGAATTTATTTTTGTGTCATAGAGTTCTGAAATAAATAACTATTTTTACAGTTTGGGATGTAGTCACAGTCCTGTTTATAAATGTATATATTTCTTGCAATTTTCATTAATCATTCCATTTGGCTGATACAGAGCAAGCAAGAGAGTTATATGAGGATTTAATGACTCTACTCACTATAAAAAGTACTTAAAGAAAACTATCACTCTTTTTTTTACAAATAAAAATTTGATTCTAAAAAAAATTCACTTAAAATTTCTCCCAAAAAATGTATCATTCGTTTTAAATTTAATCGAAATTTTATTACCAAGCAAATAAAACATCAGCTTATTGAGTAAACCTGCCTAGCGATAATTGAGAAAATGTAGAAAAATTTAGGTAATTTTAAGTAAATAACAAGTGAACATCATATTGATTATCAAATAATGCTTCAAAAATCTGCAGAGGAATCCCTCCAAAGCACAATTTATCACTGAAATGTTTGATTAATATAATGAATGAATGAAAACTTTATTTAGCCATTGCTATATGTAATAAACTTTATTTCGTATACTTACGCAAATGTGGGTGTTGTCCCTCCAGTGAAATTGAATGAAGGTTTTATACTGGCATCAAATGTAGGTGCAGGTGTGGAAAAGTTGAATCCACCCATTGGTGTGACCTGAAAAGTTATGAAAAATTTAATTTTCAGAAAGTGTCTCTGGTGCACGTGCGTATACATATATATACAATATAAAATATACATAAATATAAAATATAAAATGTGAATTTCATAATTTAAAAAATTCAATTGTAAGTCAACTATAGTAACGACAAATTTTGAATATTAGTTGTATTATTGAAAATAAAATACTTGTTTTTTTTTAAAGGGGATACCATTCAAAAGTGCCCAAAATGGGACACTCTGTACACGACGCGAAAGGCATTCTATCTCATTCTCTCACAACCTAAAACCTGTATATACATTTATAGCTATCTCTTTTCCGTTACACATTTTCGTTTCATAAACCAAATTTACACAGTACCAATAGAAGTTTCACTTCAAAAACAAAGGTAATTGTTTCTCATTTAATATAACTAATTTTTGGTGGGTAGTCGTTTACAAATAATATTGATTTTCTCGAAATTCAACTCCTATCATCCCTCCATAAAACTTACCGTTTAAGAAGGAATAAATCAGAGTTACATTCTTAGATACCCTAGTGATAGTTAAAAGGAATTTCATTTGTTTAGACTGGTAAAAAAAACAATAAAATGAAGGACACCCTACTGCGTAGCACTAGGAATGATAAAACCCCTCGGCGCATGTGCATGTCGTCAATATTTTTTGAATGTACCTATTATATAAATTAAATAACAATGAAAGTCGATTTCACGAATGAAATGAAGGAAAATTGCAATAAGTGTATCAATAAGTCGATATTACGAATAAAATCCGTGAAAATTTAGCAAAAAAATTCATTGTTAGACTGTCGAATTTGAATATCCTATCCCGGCACATTTGGCTGCAAATTATGAATCAAATTGTTAAGATATCTCTATGGATGGGAAGCAGACACAGACGCAGAATCAAGCTGAAGCTATCAACGTCGCTTGGTTACCGTGGCACACAGAGCACTTCGACGCATGTTTTGTAGGACTTTGTACATATCGACCTTGGCGCACGCGCATGTCGTAATGCCATATCTAAAAAACGCTATAATTTTTTATTCTTCGTTGGGAAAAAATTGGGAACAAAACTTCTCTGATGAAATCATATGTATTTTATCGATATCCGTTGGAATTTTTAAAATCGGATCAGATCCCAACATTTTGTAGTGAGAATTTAGCTTCACCTCGGGGTAAGAACGCTATATTTTTTTATTCTTCGTTGGGAAAAAGTGGTAATTCAAATTCCCTAATGAAATCATATGTGTTTTATCGATATCCGTTGGAATTTTTAAAATCGGGCCAGTTGCCAACTTTTTGTCGTGAGACTATAACCCCTTTAGCTTCGCCTCGGGGTAATAAACCAATAACCATAACTAAGCTTATAAATGAGGCAATCGAAAAATCAGTGTTCCCAAATAGCCTAAAGATAGCAGTAGTGATTCCTATACACAAAAAAGGTAATCATAATGATCCAAATAATTATAGACCGATATCTCTGCTGCCAGTAATATCGAAGATATTTGAAGCAGCTATGGCAATGCAGATAACGAACTATTTTGAGCATGCAAACTTGTACAGTCAATCTCAATATGGCTTTAGAAAAGGCAGAAATACCACAGGCGGCATCTTGTACATGATACATGATATCATGGATGCGTTTGAAGATAAAAAGTACCTTAAAGCCAAATTCTGCGATTTAAGTAAAGCCTTCGATTGCGTCATCCACACGATACTTACAGGTAAACTGGAAAAACATGGATTCTCAGAGTCAAGTGTAGGCTCAATTGCCTCATACCTAAGAGACAGACAACAAAGGGTCCAAATGGGAAATAAATGGTCAGAACCAGAAACCTTACAAATTGGCGTACCACAGGGATCAATACTTGGACCAATCCTTTTCCTGATATATATATATATATATATATATATATATATATATATATATATATATATATATATATATATATATATATATATAAACGATCTACCACACTACATTAAATCTGCAAGAACAATATTATTCGCAGATGATACAACATTCCTAAGTGGGGGAAAAGATGAAAAACAGATTGAAAACCTAATGGAAGATACAATAAAAAAAAGCAGACAAATGGTTCTTGGCAAATAGGCTGGTACTGAATAAAGGAAAAACCCAAGACATGACCTTCACTCTTAGAGAAACAACATCAAAAAATGACCCGGTAAGGTTCCTTGGGGTGACATTTGACGCAAAGTTAAATTGGGAACCTCACATAAATAATGTCTGCAAAAGCCTGAGCTCGTCAATCTTTGTCTTAAAAAACTAAAAAGCATAGTATCGGATGCAACACTTAAAATTGCATATCACTCTTTATTTCATGCTAAGATGACATATGGAATAATAGCATGGGGTGGATCATCTCAAGCAAATAGGGTTTTTGCACTGCAACGTAGAGTGATGAGACTGATTGGGGGGCTCAAGCACAGAGATGAATGCAGACACATGTTTGTCAAGTTGGGCATACTAACTCTTCCATCTGCCTACATCCTCCAGAAACTGTTACTAATAAAAGCAATGAAACTCAGTACGATAGTTACGAACAACAACATGACTACGACACTCGAAATAAATCAAATCTGGTTCCTATGCACTGTAGACTATCAAAATGCCAAAGGAGAGTGGACTACATCGCAATCCATTTCTACAATAAGATCCCAAATGAATTGAAGATCCTACCAATGGATAACTTCAACAAGCAGATGAAAACCCTGCTAATCAAGGGGGCTTTTTATGATGCTCAAGAGTACCTGGCCACTGTTTTTAACTAATTCTAATATGTACCGTAATATCTAATTTTAACATGACATGAAACTCTAAGTTTTCATCTTTTCTTTTAATGTGTATTGTAATGTTTCATTATAGTCACTATATCTTTGAGTCCTTGTATGTATCGAAACATGACCTCAAACGATTTTTATTTTATTTTATTATATTGTATCTGACGAATGTAACACTTATGTGAGATTGACATGAGAAATATATTTACTTACTTACTATACATTATATAAATTTCCATTCTTATCAACCTTTCAGAGTTATAAAGAATTTTATTTGATTTTTTGACAGTAGAATCCGAAATATTTGCGATCTCTCCCTTTATGATAAATATTTAACTTATAATAAACAATTTGTTTCAAACAGTTCATTATTTTCATTGACGATAGTCTAATCTAAACTGTCTCGTATCACAAATTATTGGAGGTAATTAGATAAAATAAATTTTTACTTTATTAAAACGAATTTCACAACTAATTTTATAAAAATTTACACAATTTGAAGGAGCTCAACTGAAAACTATATAACTACAGAAAAAAAACTTACCGATGGCGCAAAGTTAAATCCACCACTACCCAAGTTAGGCTTCGATTGCGGAGAGTTTTGGGTGGCACCAAAACTAAAAACTGCTGCCTGATTGTTTGTTACAGGAGCGCTTCCAAAATTAAATCCTCCGTTTTTCGTATTCACAGGGACAGCCGTATCGAAAATACTCGTATCCGGTTTGGGTTTGTTGAATGTGAATTGAGCAGAAGATTTCGGTTTCATTTCTTCCGAGTTGAGTTTAGGAACGGTGGTATTCGAATTGAAGCTGAATCCTTTCATAGGGGCAGCAGGACTTCCGAAAGTGAACATAGGATTAATTACAGATTTAGGATTTTCGTTTTTATTGACCGAATTTCCTAAATCAGTATTTTTCTCAAAATTGAACGGCATTTTGGGCGCACTAGCAGCAGGAAATTTATTTTCATTGCTCGCTTTCTGATTATCCACCAGATTAACTGCAGTCGGGGTACTACCGCCAAGCGTAGTATCAGATCTCATAGTACCTTAAATAATAATAATAATAATAAAGGTTTTTATTCCGTAAGAATGTCATTACATTATGGAATAAGTCAATACACATATATACCTAATATACAATACTAAATCTCAGTACATATGCTTTATATAGAATACTACATCTCAGTACAGAAAAAACTCCTCGAGACTGTAAAAACTTTTATCGACTAAATATTCTTTCAGTCTTTTTTTGAAAATATTTAGATTTTCTGAACGCTTCATATTTTCATCCAACTTGTTGAACACTCTAATTCCAAGTGAGGAAGGAGACATTAAACCTATTCTATATTTAAAATTAGGCAACCTCAAATTAAGATTGTTGCGAGTAGGATAAGCATGAAAGTCAGCACCCCGAAGAAAACCTCCCCGGTATATATCAAGGAGGCAAGTTCAAGAATCAAAATCGATGGTAATGACAATATTTTCAATTCTCTAAAATACCGCCTGCAGGAAGTCGTCTGAGGGACACCATCAATACACCTAACCACCCGTTTTTGACTAATAAAAACATACCTAGCAGCGGAGGATGCTCCCCAAAAGCCTATCCCATAACTCAGTCTTGAAGAGACTTGCGCATAGTAAAATTGTAAAATCTGTTCAATAGAAAGAACATGTTTCAGATTTCTCAGTAAGTAGCACAAAGAATCATTTCTTGTGCACACACTTTGACAGTGAGCCTTCCAGTTCAAGTTTTCATCAAGTATAACTCCCAAGAATTTAACACTAGCAACTCTGTGTAATAGAGTGCCATTGAGGGTTACATTGATATTAAGATTGCTATTGCTATTATAGTTATGAAAAATTGAAAAATTAGTCTTTGCGGCGTTAACATGTAGTGAATTCATAGAGAACCAACCAAATAATTTATCTAAATTATACTGTATTCGCGTCTCCAAAACTGACGAATTCTTATCTGATATAACCGCAGTGGCATCATCAGCATACAAAAACATACAGCAATCCACACTAGATCCTATATCATTTATGTAGAGTAGAAACAAAATTGGGCCCAAAATTGAGCCCTGAGGAACTCCAACACTATTCCGAAGAACTTTCGAATTAATGTTTTTGAATATTCCACGTTGCAAGCTCTGCACCGATATAAATTGTTCTCTGTCATTCAGAAAACTTCTCAACCAGCTCAAAGATCTACCGCGAATACCATACCCTTCCAGCTTCATCAAGAGCAAGTCGTGAACCACACAATCAAAAGCCTTACTGAGGTCACAAAATATCCCAGCGGGACACCCTCCGGACTCTATGTGGTCCACAACCCTCCCAACAAACGCGAACAAGGCATCCGTGGTGCTGTGCTTAAGTCGGAATCCAAACTGATTCCCGATTAAAATCTTGTGAACTCTCAGAAAAGACCACAATCTATCAAGAAAACAATACTCGTAAATCTTAGAAAATATCGAAGAGAGAGCTATTGGTCGATAGTTGTCCATTGATTCATTATCTCCCCTTTTGTGTAAAGGAATTACCTTACTTAATTTTAACTTACCTTGCATCGCAGCTGTAGGAGTATCGAATGTAACAGAATTCGAAGTCGTTTTAGGACCAATATTCGTCATAAAATTGTTTGTGCTTGACGTAGAAGTAGTACTTGCGAAGCTTGGTACATTAGTCGCATCTGGATGAACAAATGGAGGTTTGAACTCTTGCCTACTGGGACCTGTGTTTTCACTAGTGAACTTTGTCGTTGAACTTCCAAATTTGAAACCTGTGACCGGTTTTATACTTTTGTCATCAGAATTAGATTTTGCAGAAATAGAAGACGTAACAGGTGTTACTGCACCAACTTCTTGAACATTCAATTCGCCAACACTGCTATCATTCGTTTTAATTCCAGAACTTGAAAATTTTGGTAATATCTCAAAGCTAGATTTTTTAGTTGAACTAGTAAGTGGTAGGCCACTAGAAGCTCCAAGTGAGTCAGGTTCAACTTTAGGTATGCCAAAGTTAAATTGTTTGTTATTTACACCGAAATTGAACATATTTACAGTATTTTTATTGATTAAAGTTACTCCCGCTTTAGGCGTTTCGCAACAAACACATTTTTCTATATTACTTTCATTTTTGACGAAACACGTTGAACATTCCCATTTACCTGACGTTTTGGTAATATTATCGGTTCCTAAAGAAACAAATACTTTTTCCTTCGGTGTCTGACAGGCGGCACAGTTTTGAATTTCATTCTTGTTTCTTATTAAGCAAGTATCACATTCCCACGTGTCCTTCGTAGTCTTAAGAAGTGGATTATGAAATGTATTTTCTGAAATCTTTTCCCTTTTAGTTTCACAAGCGACACATTTTTCAACATTAGCTTTATTTCTCACTAAACACGTTTGACATTCCCAAGTATCTGGAGCGGGCACGAACTTTCCACCGAATCCAAATGTTATCTTCATCTTATCATTCCGACTACTACCGAGAGTTTCATTGTCCCACTTTTTATTTTCGAATCCATTAGATTTCAATATATTTTTGGATACTTTAGGAGAACTACAAGCTACACATTTCAAATGTTGATTATTATTTTTGATCAGACAAGTTGAACACTCCCATTGATCAGACTTTTCATTAAACTCGAGACCAATTTTCGCAGGCTGAGTGGATCTTAACGTTTCACAAGCTACGCATTTAGTTGCGTCTTTTTTGTTCGTTACAAGGCATGTTGAACAACTCCAACAGCCCTCGGGAGCTCTGAATTTTTCCATTAGATCTTTGCCGTTATTTACAGAATTTTGAGCGGAGAAATTAATCGAAGATTTTTCACGATTGCTTGTTTTGGTTTCTTTAACCTCCAACCCTTTTGTTTCATTACAATCATTCTCGAGCAAACCCATCCTCTTAGATAATGGCTCACTGAATTTGAAATTATTGATTGCGACTACAGATTTCAGGTTATCAGCAATAACCACAGGTTTAGCAAAGGTGAACTCAGCGACATAATCTTTCCTCGACTCTTTCCCTTCCGACTTTCGAGAAGGAACAACTGTACTCTCAACGCATGCCTTAATATCCTTTTTTTTTGTATAAACATTATTTAGAGAATCTGGAGGGGGAATTACCAAATCAAATTTTGGTAATTTATTCTCGGGTAATGTCAATGGTACAGGTTTTAAAACGACGTTTTCAAGGATTTCCACCGCAGGAGCTTTCGCTCTCAGGGATGACACTTTAGTTTTCATTTTATTTGTGTATTTCTGTTGATTATCTTCACAAATTTTATACTCACTACTCGATGAAATCTTCGACGAGGTCGCAATTTGCCGAATTTTGTCTGTGGTATCTTGAAAGCGTTGCTTTTGTTTCATTCTTAGACGCTCGGGTACACTCGGAACTAATAATTCTTTATTAGAGGAAACGCGAGAATCTCTCAGTCGATAAGGATTGACTCCTACATATTTGGACAACAGGCCTTCTTTTTTTTCAGATTTAGTGGGTAAAGGAATTTTTTCAGCATCAATTATCGGCACGCTATATTGTTCTAATGCACTCAAGATTCTTCTAGCTGTTTTACTAAGCGAATTGCAGGGATTATTCACATTTTGCTTATTGACAGGCTTGACGATAAAAGAATGTTTAAGCTGTTGCTTTCGAGATTCACTTAATTTATTCATACTGTTATAAGCAGAAGCTCCGCCATAAACCGTCGGTCCATTATAGAATGGAGAATTGATGATTCTATTTGTAGTTACAGTTCTATCTATGAAATTGGGAGAACCAAAATTGGATGTATTCGACGATGGCCTTCTTGAACTCAAAGATTTGTTTTTTCCTAGGGGACTTAAACTACTGTCAGTAAATAATGACCTGCTTGACTGTTCCGCAGCTGAAAAAAAAAGAAAAGATTTGGTTAGTCGTTGACATAAACAAGTACACGTGGCAAGATAAGTTTTAGAATGAATAATGAAAGTGCGTTCTATTATCAATGTATTGTGATTCCAAAGAAGTGGTATTATGTTTTCTGCTACCACATAGAACCTAACCATATCGCTCGCTGAAATATCGTGGACGAATGTTAAACATTAGAAGATTACATGCTCCTAAGAACTGTACCAATATTATATAAATATTAACATGCAGATATTTTAGCTGCTCGAGTAATCCTGGAATCGAAATTCGCGACATTTTAGCAGCGGATGGGATGTGCAATCCAGTAAGTACATATCCATGGTTTGTTCGTTCCATGCACACATGTTACAGGTATTAAGTTGTTAACCTTTAAACATTTGTTAATAATATGAAAAATTATTATATAACAGCTTATTCTAAGAAAATCCTAATTATTAACAGGATATATATATATATATATATATATATATACTATATATATAATATATATATATATATATATATATATATATAATATATATATATATATATATATATAGAGAGAGAGAAACGTTTATTAATGGCCATCGACCTGTGGTCCTTCAGCCTATAACAGCATATACTATTTTAATTTAAACATAAAAAAAAAAAAAAAAAAAAAAAAAAAAATTATTATAAATTTTTTAGTATTTAAATAGAGTCTGTGTAGGATATCTTCTGGATGTTGTATAATGTTCTTCATTTTGATAGAGGTCAGCTATGTCATCTAGCGCTTTAAGTTTGTTGAAAAACTTTTTGTTGAGAACATTAAATCTAGAATCAATCGTTCAATCTTGGTTCTTGAATACAACATTTGGTTTGTCGGGTTTGTAAAATATTGTTGGGTGTCTGATTCTTGTAATATCCTTAGTGCTGTTGTCTCTGCCCACTTTGAGATTTTTCATTGCTGGAGTTCTACAGTACATATATAGGGTGTGCATATTCAATTAAGGGTCGACAGATGCTTTTTATAAATTTTTGTGGCATTTTGGTATGCTTATACCTTGATTTTTATATGTTAGTTTGGCAAAGTATTTTTGGCTCTAGTGATAGTTCTCTTTTTTTGCTGTATTCGTCTGTAGATTGAAATTTAATTTATTATCAATCTGCACACCCAATATTTCATAGAAGTTGAGGGTTTGATGTTAACTCCGTTTATACATACAGTCGGTGATGTTGATTTTATTCTGTGATGAAAAATCATGAATTTTGAACTTTTCAGGATTCAGCTTCATACGCCATAATCGAAACCATGTACAAATTTTATTTGTAAGTAATTGGCAGGTTCTGTATGCAGGTTGTAACTGATTTATAATGTGATACAATTATTGTGTCGTCTGCAAACTGCAACAAGTACAAGTTATTATCAACGTGAGAACCATATCATGGCAAAAGAAATTGAAAAGAAGAGCTGAAAGTGGGCTTCCTTGTGGAGTTCTTGTTCTGGACTAAAATATTCAGAGATGGTGGATCCAATTTTGACAGCTAGTTTCTGTTAGCTAAGGAATTGTTGGCATAACTTGGACTTTCCTTTTGTATAATTTATATAGTAGACTTTATGCCACAAGTTGTCGAAAGCTTTCTGTATATCTAGGCTCAAGGTTGCAGACCTGTTATTCTTTAATGTTGCATTTTGAATGTTAGACACAAGAATTGTTAGCGGGTGGGATGTTGATTTCTTGTTCTTGAACCAATTGAAATTTGGGAATATATTGCTCGATGTGACTTGACAGTATTTTTCTTTATGATTTTTTCATATAGTTTACCTAATACTGGTAGTATTGTGATTGGCCTATAGCTTTCCACTTTTTTGATATCCAGTTTGGCTTAGGTAATTTATTATATGGCCTATTTCCATATTTCTGGGAATAAGTTTTATTTAAGCAGTGGTTCATAAATTTGTATGAGGTGTTGTGTGTCGCTTCACTCAATTTTTTCACTATCAGCCATGGATGTTATCATTACCTGGCTGGCTATTTTTACTGTTGTGAAGTATTTCATAGTAGTCTGCCTCTTCAATTATAAAATTTTCACCTGGACTTTTGTGGTTGTGAAGAATTTGTCATACCAAGAATTTATCTGTTGTAGATTCTCTTGATCATCAGTGATATCATGGTTGAACCTAAAGATCTCTTTATAGTGATTTGCAAATGTTTGAGCTTTTTCTTCGCTGTTATATATTCTTTATTTTTATATACTATAGTTTGGGTATTTGTTTGTTGACATTTGTATTTTGAGAGTTTATTCACCTCTCGGTAAAAAATTCCTCCCTTTTGATTCATTTATTTTGTTGCATGCATTAATCCAGTTATTTTCTCTTGTACTGTTGTATCATATTTTGAATATTTTTTATTATATTTATTTTATATCTCTTTTAAAGTTTGTGTCTCTATTTATACAGTATTCTCTGTAGAGTTTTTCTTTTATGCTTTATTAATTTTATTATATAGGGAGGAAGTTCATGAAGGAAAGGATGTCTGCTACTGGTAGGGGTGTGTTTAATGACAATTTCTGACAACTGATTGTTTGAAATTTTTTATGTATTGTTCATCAATAGATGTATTTTCATTTACTGAAATGAATAATTCCATTTCTTCGTTGATTCCTACCATATTGCCCATTTTGTAGTTGTAAACAACTTTTTCCTCTATCACATCAGGTTCCAGATTCATTTCAAGGTCTATTACCATCGCAAGATGGTTAGAACCAAGATCAGGAGAGAGCTCAATTTTAGAAATATTTCTTTTTATGTTTGTGGTATAGAGAAGTAAGTCCGTGTACTATCTATGTTCCATTCATTAAAAAGGTTGGAGCTGTATCAGCTTTGCTAAATGGGCTATATCTCAGGAAGTTGTTAATTTGTCTCTTCTTTATTGATGTGCTTGCGTTGAAATCTCCTATGATAATTGCATACTTATACAATGCAGCCTTGGTGAAACTGTTTCTTCAATTTGGTATATAATGGATGGAAGTACAAACAGAACACATGTAATTTTTCATCTTTAAATGGTATTGAGAAGTGTGTTGTCTCATTGAGAGGATTATTGATAGATGGTGGGTTGTCTCTACTACATTTCAATGATGGATGACACTGTACATACTACCTCCTCTTGTATTCTGCAGTGTGTGGCCAATTTTTTTAATTGTTGTCCAGTTTCTGTATTCAATAAAGTGTGATTTTTTGATTTTTGATTCTACAAACATGGCACATGTAATATCATTATTTCAATGAAATTATTCACAAGATGTTTTTTTGGTAAGTAGCTGTTTATGTTATTGTATAGGATCCTAATTGTTGATGTGAATTTGCCTGTTAACCTCGTTGTTAATTGGTTCTGTTGGAGAAGGTTCTTCGGAGTCTTCTAGATCGAACATCAGTATATAGAATCTGTTTCCGAAAAGACAACTGTTGTGTGTCTATATTGAATTGACTGATGAACTCTTTTTTAGTTTGACTATTAGTTCACTTCTATCAGTGTTCTTTGGATTATTTATCTTGTAATTGTAAGTATTTATTATTTCATCATGTATAGTTACTGGGGCATGGATACGGCTTCTTTTTTTGTGGAGTTTCTTCTATTTCTCTTGTTTTTTTTTTTTGTTTAGTGGTTTAACATTGGTGTTTGGAATACCTTCTATGGGTTTTTTAGGGTGTTTTGGACATTTAATTGACCATGCCATGTGGTCTTCTGCACCGCAAGATAGGCATTTAGGAGCATTATTAGATTTGCATTGGGACATTTTGGTGCGGTCCTTGACATTTAGAGCATTTTGGTAAACTCTTGCAATCTTCGGTTTTGTGATCAAATTGTAGACATTTGTTGCATGGAATTGAGTTGGATCCGGAGGGTGGCTGGGATATACCAGTAGTGTTGGTTCATGAAGAAAATCCATCATTTAGAAGTGCCTCAAAAGATTCTATTTCGCCGGTAATAATTCTTATATATCTAGTAGGTTTTGAAAGAGATCTTGAAATTACTCTTGCAGTACTCTATGTTGTATATTGAGAAGTCGAAGATGTTGGCTGACATCCTCGTCTTTGATTCCTGTTTTCGACATTTGAAATTACCACCGAGTATGTCTGCTGGGGTTCTCTTTTAGTGTTTGTTATTTTCTGTGAATTTGTTTTCTTTGTAGCTGACAATTTTCTTTTTCATTTTTGAGCTCAGTGAGAGCTTTGCTCCAATTTAGATTTATTATTATTAGATTTGAGAATGAAACCGAGTTTTGTTTTGATAATTATATCTCGGACGACGGAAATTTCGTATTCCAAATAGTTGACATTTGTTCCATTTCACCGTTTTCAGTGTTTATGTAAAATAAATTTGCATATTCCATCTTTTTTATTTCATTCATCTTAGCAGAGAAGTTTCTGTTAATTGTTTTCGTAGGAGAATTTATTTTTAGTTTTCATTGTTTGTTGTTGAGTATTTTTTGTTGATGACGTAAGTACGAATTCCTCCTTATCAGTTTCTATTGGAATGTGGAACCAATTGATTAACTGTTTGAATTTATCGATGTTTGATACTGATTGGAAACAGATGTTGATTGTTTATCATTTTCTATTTGTGTGTTTATTGTTGGATTTATCAACAGGTGTGGTGATTTGAAGATAATACCAGGAGATTTATTGTCGTTTTTCTTTTTTGTGGTTGAAGTGTTTTTTTTTGCTGGCTTTTTCTTCCGTTTTTTTTTCTTAGTTGTTTCTGAGAAGTCGACATCCTTTTGCTCCTCTTCCTCCGAAGAGTTGTAAGTAGATGTGTCGCCGATCTGAGACATTTCCGTTTCATAGAAAAGCTCAAAGTCTTCGGCGCTCGTCGTAATTTTTTCAGCAATTTTGATTTAACGTATTCAATGAAAAATAATTATTTCGATTTTCACAGAGAATGTTTACACTATCTTATCGCTTTATGCACATGTGTTCACCATGAAGGATTCACACAGACTGTGATATATATATATATATATATATATATATATATAGAATAAAGTATAAAAGTTTAAAATAAAAACACTTGGCTTATGTTTCACAATATAAAAAATATTTAGATACTGTATTTAGCAGTAACGAAAAGTCGACATGTTTCGAGTTATGAACTCATTATCAAGACTGACAACAGGAGAGGATTACATCCTTATTTATAAGACGGACAAAAGCAAAGGTGATACCTGAAAATCAATTTGTTCGTTTAGAAGGGGTAATTGACTATTATGGGCGGAACTTATTTCGAGAATTTCAAGAAGGTCAAGGCGTTTTCCTTTGTTACCTGAATGTAACAATTTGGTTTTGTTGAAATCCAGGAAGTGATTGAATTTTATACAATGTTCAGAGAAGCCAGTGGTATTTTTGTTTTGTAAAATTGACTTTTTATGTTCTTCAACACGAATATTTATATTCCTTCCTGTCTGTCCAATATAGAAAGCAGGACATTCGTCGCAAAATATTTTGTAAATACCACTGTTTTCTCCGATGTTAGATTTTTCTTTATTATTGACCAAGAATGACTTCAAGTTTCTTTTATTTGTACAAATTGTTTTAACGTTATTTTTCGATAGTCTGTTACAAGTTTAAGCCAGGAGTAACCTCTGAAGTAACAGAACCTGAAGTAACAGTAACCTTCTGAGTAACAATACGGCACACCAGGGTTTAGTACTTCGACCACTCTGCCATCAACACAATGTAAAGTTTAGACGCAAGAGTGTATATAACGAGAGGACAACGTATCGCCACGCTATATAATTGAATATAAACCTACACTACGTAGTCATTATTTTATGGAACAAATTTGTAAAGCTTTATCTTTTCATTATGTCGTATCTGATTCCTATCGTAATCTGTTCTTTCATGCATATAACTTATATAAAATTATTTCGATGTTTCACATCTGACGTTTTCGAGTTGCTTGTACATGAATTCATGAGTACATATAATGCATTGGCGATTGACGCGGCGGAGTGGGATCAGAAAGAGAAGGGATGAGAGAACGGAAAGAAAGAGAAAGGTATACAAAATTCGCTTGTGTTAACTAAAAGCGTGACTTTCGTCAGTCTATTTCCGTCACACTTTTAGTCTCGCATATTTTTCAGTTTGGTCCCGCAGCGAAATCCCCATTTCCTCCAAGCCTGCCGTAAGAAACTTCGTTCCAGTAATGAGAGTAATAAAAGTATAAAAATACAAGAGGGCCTACTGAAAAGGACCATATTCACTGCCAGGGACGCCTTTATTATTCCTCACTTTTATGTGCACCTAGAAGTAGACTCAAATCTGTCCATTGAAATTTTGAACCGCAATACCACATCTAGATTACATAATACTATGAGTCAAATGTTTATGTTACTTGTACAGTTGTAAAAAAAGTATTAGATGTTTAAATGTATCTCAGCTTGAAAAGAGAGACTGGAGCAAGAAAGAAATCAGATATAAGGCTCTCGTAGACGGACCGCTAGGAGCAGTCAGTGCCGACAGCTTAAAGCGGCTTACCTGATTTATTGTTCGCCCTGTTAATATAACATCATCTAACTTCACTAGAACAGTTGTTTGTATACCTTAAAAGTATTTTTAATAATGTCAATTCACTGTTCGACCAACACTTATGGAAACAGTAATGAATCCCAAATCACTGTTATTGTATGCACTTCCACAATTTTGGAACATTGCATAAAGAATAAACATTTATTGATTTAGCTAATCTAGAGATATTGCTTTTACTAAAAACAAAGAAAACAAGATGGACCTTTCAGAAGCTCTAGAGATTAAGTTTAAAAGCTCCAGAAACTTACCCTTTATTGATGACCAAATATACCTTAGTTTCTTAGTAGGATATCCCTTCTCATTAAAGCAGATTGAAATTAATCAAAAAACAATGAAAAATTTCTCCTTCCTCACTATTTTAATTTGAAATGAATGCTCTGTCTGTTTTCAAGGAACGCTCAGACAGAGGGTTCATTTTAAATAAAACTACTGAAAAAGGAGATAAAGAATCCTCCGAAACGTATAAACGAAATAACAACAAACTATACACATCTACTACCTGAAAATTTCCAACAAATTGAAACCTGTATATAGTACACAAACAAGTAAGAAATCAATGAAAATGGTACTAATTCAATAAATAAATATATATACATATATATATATATATATATATATATATATATATATATATATATATATATATATATATATATATATATATATATATATATATATATATATATATATATATATATATATATATATATATATATATATATATATATATATAGAAAATATTAAAAAAGATTAGAGCTGGTAAACTTAAAAAGAGCTATCATTAACATTATGCGCATATATTCACTCTGTATAATCTTTTCATATATGAGGCTATAATATTTATAAAAAGTAATCCGGACCTGTTCCAAGAGAACATTAGAAATCACAGCAAACAAACCTGACCTGAAAAGCGATCACTTTAAATACACATACCTGCAAAAAAACGTGGTGCACAGTACTCTTGAATTATATAATAAATTTATTAAATCATTTTCAAATAATATAAGCGACATCTCTCCAAGGCGGCTGAAGGGTAGGTTAAGGGAAATTCTCACTCAAAAGGCTTACTACGGGGTGCAGGAGTATTTGAACGACTCTTTCATGTAAGTTTTTAGGTGTTATGTCCACATGTACATGTAATTGTGAGTGTTGTACTGGTTTTTTGTTGTTCTAAAATTATATAATTTTTACTTTGACGTGTTCTACACCTATGTGGTAAGCTCTAGTGTATTATTTAAATGCCTAGGTCCTAGGTAAACAAATGAATGATTTCTTCTATTATATATATATATATATATATATATATATATATATATATATATATATATATATACATATATGTATATTTACTATAAATATTATTAAATCTACTCACTCAAATTATTAAAGAGTCTTTTAGGTGGAACTGCTTCTTTCGTGGGTGAAAATCCTGTACTGCCTTGATAAGCTGTACTTTTACTTTCTAAAACAGGCCTCACAACTTCCTTACTACATATTCTTGGCATAGATGAGTATCCACTAGTAGATTCACCACTATCTGAATCCTTTTCATCATTTCTTTCTTTAGGTGTTGATATAGAGGAGGGCAATGTTTTGTGAAAATCAGTTTGTTTTCTACCTGATGGACCAGCCACTGGTTCATTAAGATTGGTAAATATAGTAGATGTGTCTCCTAAAGAGTTCATACCATATAAATGGTTCAAAGTACCATTATTGTCCTCCCTGAAATCAGAAGTTCCCAAAGGTTTTCTTGCCCTCTTGCAGGGGGGCTGAATTTCATAAATATCTTCATCATTTTCTCTTCGACGTATTACACTTTCTCTTTTGTCTTGGTTTCCAAAAATTCTTGAAAATGATGAATTGAATAAACCTGACACTCTCGAACGAACTTTGGTGACAAATGACTAGAAAAAAATAGAAATGAAATGTATTGGAAGTATAATCAACACTACTGAATCAATTGGATGGGAAATAAATGTAGGATTAACAGCGGAAACTTGTATTTCATGGGTTATAAACTAATTCTTGGAAATGATTAAAAGCAGGAATTTGATATTACCAAATGCAATTATTGTTGCAATACATATAAATTGAAAACAAAAATTTATATTTAGACAACGCGCCAAGATTATCCCAAATTCAGTTATACCTTTTCCTCTTCTGAATCCTTGAAATCTTCATTATTGTCTCTTTCCATGATTTATACTAGAATTTCACGAATCTTTTGCCATTAGCATGGCATTTTCAATAAAATATTAAACACTTCCTTGTACTAACAAAATGACAATTGTGGACACACGAGTAACATAAATATGGCGGTCGCAGTCATACCTCTTATGATGGTGCTTACTGTTAAAACGGGTTAGTTCCATTTCACGACACATTTTTTTCATGAGGCGCAATTTCTTGAAGTTCAAACTACGGCGGGAATGTCTTAATATTTAAAATATTTATCTTATACTTTCTGAACATGTACTTATGTGTAAATATTATATTGAAACACTGTTAATTTTTCAATTATTCAAATTACTGCAAAATAATATTAATTGAGCTGTTGAATGTCAGAAATACAAATAACCGAACATTCACTTGAAAACCTCAAATTTCAAATTGAATCATTAAAATGTGAACATAGATCATGATGGATAATGGGCATAGAGAATGTGAAATGAATGTATGAAGTAGAAGTTCTCTGCTAAATATTCAACAATTGATAGAAAGATTTTTGAGAATTTCTATTGTTGAAAACCAAATACTTCGAAATAAGCTTCGTATCGTGAAAATCAAATTTATTTTTAGAATTAAATTTTTGTTTAAAATCTTTGAATATGTCGATAAGATATTAAACTTATTTTTGAACACTACCACATTTTTTAGAAAATTTGTTTCAAACATCATGATGGATGGTGATCGTCGACCGTTGCAGAAGGCAGCGTGGAGAAGTCCGTGGAAGAAAAAGTGAAAATTGTAAAAGGTATATTTAGCGGCGAAGAAGAAAGTTGAAGTTGAGAACAATAATACTTGTAAAATTATACCAGAAAAGTATTTTGATTTAGTACTACCAAAATCATCGTTTTAGTGAACATACAGAATAACAGCAATTGTAATATGAATATAAATCTTGTAAAAATTTAGTAACAATAATAATAATTATTATTATTTTCTACTCTCTGCTCAAAAATATTCTACTTTTGACATTTAATAGTAATTGATATTCCCGGCGCTCCTGTAGAAAGGAATGAAAGAAATTCTTTTCCATCTGCTGAAGATTACAAGAAGCATCTTGGCATTGGGTCGAAGACCTAGAGTCCTAGAGAATAGAGAAGGGCAAAGGTAGGGCAAAAAGACGAGACTGACACTCGTAGTTTTACACTAATTTGCTTTAACATCGTTTTTATTTCAAACGATTGAGACAGTAGTGGATAACTACATAAGAACGAAGAATCTGGGAAATAAATCCCTTCACAAATGTCAGCATGCCTACCGGGCGGGACGATCAACAGAAACCTCTCTGTATCATCCAGAGAACTCTGAATAACAAAGAAATCTCAATGTGCTCTTTCCTGAATATATATGGGGCCTTTGACAACACAACACACGTGTCTTTCAGAGAAGCACTTTGAAGGCGAGGGGTGAATGATACCTTTATAAAATTAATGTATGAAGTATTGACTACGAGGATAGCTGAAACACCGGTGGGTAATCAATCCATCTCTGTACAAGCCACTCACGGAAGAGCTCAAGGTGGAGTAATATCTGCCCTCCTTTGTATCCTAGTAGTGAATGAACTACTACACAGGCCAACGGAGCGTGGTGTATGCTATGCTGATGACATAGTCTTAGTAGTTAGAGGTGAATTCGAAGGCAGCATAGGTGATTTATTACAGGAGAGTCTTAGAATTATTGAGCTGTGGTGCTTGTCAGCTTGGTTGAATATTACCCGGAAAAGAAACCCTCCAGCCATGAAATACCTCTTAATTGCATATATCATAGACTAGAATTCTGAACTTAAATATCTGGGAATAACACTGGATAGCAAACTTCTGTGGAATAAGCATTTTGATATCGATGATAGTAAACCAATAAGGGCTCTGATGGCGTGTAGAAGTCTGTCTGGTAAGACTGTAACCCTAAAATACTTCGATGGATGTACGTCATGATTGTGAAACCAATAAATACTTTTGTGACAGTAATCTGGCATGCCAAAACAGGCCAGACGAGTACGAGGAAATTGTTCTACAAAGTGAAATGACTGGTCTTTGTGTGTATCACAGAAGCCATAAGAACGTGCGCAACTAGAGCACTTGAGATCATTACAGATCCAACAGCTCTACATCTAGTGACTGATAGGATCGCCCATGAGGCCATCCTCAGAATATCTTAGGAAGGTATAGGAGTGAAATGCTTGAAAGTCAGAGAGCCTGGTTCTCTCTAACCAATTACATTTCATCAGTGAACCTTCCTAGTAATGTCAGTCAATCAAAACAGTAAAGCCTTGAGAAAAACTTCACTACGATGCTAAGTAAAAAAGCACGAATGGGAAAGGGAATCCACCACTAAAACTTTCAAAAAAAATCCCATAAAATGATACTCAGATGGCTCAAAAACCACGACAGGAAATGGCATATATGAGGCAGGCACCAAGTGCACACTGTCATTAGGCTCCTGTTCGTGTGTTTTTCGGAGAGAAATACTACCAATCGAAGGATGGGTAGGTATGAACCTAGAAAGAAAATGAATTGGTTGGGCGGTTGACCGCTCCGGAGGACGAAATAAATCATGTTTACACGATAAAGGGCGCAATTTTGTAGCAATAGGGCTGAAAGTTTGTAAGTACGTAGTTTCGTATATCTTGGATTAATTGGTTTTGGTACGAATTGTTAGGGGGGTTAACCCCCCGGGGAGGAAATATCATCATTGAAAGAATAGATTTTTTAAACTGAATACGTTATGAAAACCTGCCTTTCTAATGCGTTTTTAAAATTTTATACTATATGGAGTAGAAGCTATGGTAACATAATTATTTTCAAAGCATCACAAATGTCAAAACCACGCAACAAAAATGGTTGAGGTAATTATTTGGACGAAAACTTCTTGTATTTATTTCGTTAACAAATATTTATTTTTTCACAGATATCTGAAATTCAGATTTCTGTTATATGTATTGTAGCTACAGAATTTTGTGAGAGATTTTCTTTCTGTGGAGTACGTAGTAAGTATATTTATATTAAATATCAGTCAATGCAACTAATGTGTTGATTATATTAAAGAAGTAACTTTGAGATACTTAAAATATGTTCAGAAGCCAAAATATAAAAATGTTCAATTGTCGATCTTTTCATTAGAAAACTCATTATTAATAGTACACATCTTTACAGCTATTTTGTCAATTTACTTGAGAAATGAACTTATGCTGAGTGAAAATACATCAACCATTGTATATCATGTATTCATAATGGGATGCTACATAATACCAACCATTGGAGCAATATGTGCTGATAGTGTTGTTGGAAAATACAGGTTTGTTGTGCTGCCATAGCATATTTGTTTAAATATGATTCAATTAATTAATCATCTTAAATTTCAGGACAATCCTATACTTTTCACTAATATATTTAGCTGGCAATATTTTAATGTGTGGAGCTTCAGTTTGTTCTCTTGATTTGTCAAAAATGTAAGTTCTAAGATATACATATGTCCACAAATGCACTAAAAATTTGAATAGTCCTGATATCCAAATTTGTCCAAGTCACGGCGCCATACCATAAAATAAATAAGTATTATCCTGAGCAATCGTCAGGTCCGCCCAGAGAGGGGTGGGGCCGGATGGGGCTCTTTGCCTCAAGCCCCCAATGTTGAGGAGCCCCCGACCTCGACACAAAAATTTTTTGAAGTTAATATTTAAAATTCCAGAGAGTGTAGAACATAATAAAATATTTTATAGAGTAATAGTACCGTCAGTTTACTTAATATTATTATTGGTGTCCCAAACATTCTGCAGTGGAATTGACGAATATTCACGTTATTTTAGATATAACTTGCATTTCTGGTCACAATAAATAATAAAATGGTGATCTGGTCTCACAATCATTGGGGCCCCGACTATTCAGTTTTCATTACTTGTAGTTTTTGATTAGCCTGGGGAGGCAGAGCAGTAAGAAGATGGAAGACGACACAGAAAGGAAGTAACTTAAAACCCTTGTCTTACTCTACGGTTTAATCTTTTGGATATTGAACCTTAAAACAAACACACAATCACACGCAAAATAACCGGTTATCGACATCCCCACTTCAAACATTCAGTAAATAGAAAAACAAATAAATACTCGTTATTCAGACCAGGCAGACGAAGGTAAATCTGGTGACTGACCGATCTGGCGAACCATCTCCATCCACTTTTTATACGGAGATACGATTTTGATACCTAAACAACAAGAAATTTCATATGTAGAAGATAATAACAGAGATGACGAAGAAAGTTTCGATGTTTCAATTACATCTAACCTAGATTCAGAGAATACTGTTGCGTAATCAGAACAAATTGCTGTCAATAAAGATCCTGGCACCTGGGGTCGTTTTGACATCAAGAACAAAGATCATTTAGTTTTAACGGGACCCCGTTGTAAGCTGCAGTGCAGGTGCAGACTCTTTTCTCACGTCCATTTTGTCAAAACATTTAGGTAATGGGGAATCTGAAGATAGAGATTGGATGACCTGGAGTATAAAAATATCTACGATCGAATTAAAGACCAAGAGGCAAACGCAAATCATGTGAATATTCATGTAAAATGTAAAGATTTAGTGATCACTCTTAAAGGAAAAAAATATGGTATCGATAATTCTCTCTTAAAATGGATTAGAGAAGAAAACTTTGTTAAATATGCAACTGAGTGAGGGTTCGCCAAGATCTCGAGAATTCTTGAAATCAAGAAAAGATCAAGACAATAAGGTATTTTAGATTTCAAGACTAGACATTTTATGTCAATACCAAGATTTCTTGTCAAGAAATCTTGAAATATCTTGACCAACAATGAAAACGCTGAAATGTATTCATTTGTGAAAAAGATAACCTTGAACCTTGCTCCGATCAGGCTTTCTTTGAGAAAACACTTTTCTTTCAAATAAGGTCCCATGATTTCCTCTTAAGTGTCTTTTTAACCACGAAGTACCGACATTTTTCATTTTCAGCTAAACACTTCTGTTATGTTTTCAAAAAATTATAGAATTTCTTTCTGCCATTATTGCCACTAGTACCACTATCCTTCATTAGTGCAAGCTGCTACTTTTTTCTTTTGCTGCAGGTATCGCAGACAACTACGGTGTCAGTTTTGTCATTCTCACTCGCACTAGTCGTAGTCGCGTTATAGTCCAAGATCCCAGTGCCGCCATACGTTACTTATTTTCTGAGCAATAATATGTGTGGGATGAAGTAGTGTTCGTATGTACTTTCAGTGTATGCATATTTGCTACCTGGTGCCGATGGCCAAATTCCAGGTACTAGGTACTAAAGATGGAAAAAACTTAAATCAATTCTCTTATTTTCTCAGTCTTGATTTTTATATATGATACTCAGGGAACTATTTCAATACCTTCTGCAAGCAGCCAGACCGATCGTATGGGCCAAACATCCAGCCAGACACAAATTAAGTGTCTTTCCAAGCTAGCAGGTATCCATACAATGAAAGTACATACGAACACTACTTCATCGTACACATTGTATTGCTGAGAAAATAAGTAACGTCTGGCGGCTCTGGGGATCTTGCTCTATTAGTCTCACTGTCACTGATTTTATTTCTATTTACTGAAACCGTAACCCTTATGTTTCTGTCTGTTGCTTGTTGATAAGCCAGAATCGGTGCTAAATGGCTCAGCCTAGGGCACGGCAGACGTACGGTTTACTAGAGAGGCACTGTCACTTATGGTGAAATAAGAGATACCTAATACTAATAAAATATACTTTTTATCACCACTATTCACAAAGTAGCAGACTACTGATTTGTCATAGTAACCTTACTTAACTAAACTGTGTAAAGCGTGCACCTGCGCGACGTCATTTGCGTTCGTCAGAAAACAAATAAATATCGTAAAACTACCAGATTGCCGTATTAGCATGCAACGCAATAAAAAGTTCGCCGGGGAATCACCGATTAATCAAGAAATTTCAAAATCTTGAAATTTCTTGAGTCAAGACATGTCAAGAAAAGACTTTTCAAAATTTCTTGACTTTTTTCTCAAGACAAGACAATAAGTTGTTATCAAGACAAGAATTCTTGTCTTGTCGACCCCTAACTGAGTAAAATGAAAAAATCATTTCGCAACAAATTTTTTTTTCACAAAATAGTTAACAAAAACCAGACCCAATGGTAAATAGGGCCACCGAGCTAGCTTTTGCCCCGGGCTCCGGAACTCCTCTGGGCGAACCTGGTAATCGTAAAAAAGCAATGGAACAAAATAGAACTTGTATTATTTAATTTTTTTTCTGTGGAACCTTATTATTTACTTTTAATTTTAATTTCGAATTCATGCTACAGGTTCTTTACTCCAGTTGGCTTGTTTCTGATTGCATTCGGAACTGGTGGAGTAAAACCATGTGTCGCAGCATTTGGAGGTGATCAGTTCTATTTGCCTGATCAGTGCGTAGAACTTCAGCATTTTTTCTCACTATTTTACTTCAGTATCAATTTAGGAGGTTTCATGGGAATGACCATTACTCCAATACTCCGACAAGTTGTAACGTGCTTTGGGGAGGACACGTGTTATCCACTGGTATTCGGATTCCCCGCTGCTCTTATGATAGTATCAATTGGTGAGTTATTTTTCATTTTGAAATTCGAAATATTTTTTAAGATTTTTCTTTTTTGGTGAACCCTTATATGTGATGAGAACATGATACGTGAAAGTATATATTTTGGATTGATTGGGTCGATACATGGTGTAAATTAATAAACATATTAAAATAATGGTTAATAATAACAATTTGTAACGTGTCAATTCCCCGCCTAACCGCCGCTACTGAATTCTTCATCGAGGTACCATGATTCGCGCTGTCAGATGATGCCTCACTTTTGTTTCATCTATGAATAATAGAATTGCGGAGTTTGGAATGACCTGCGTATTACGAAAATATCGAGATAGCGTCGAATTAACAATCGCTCGTTCTTTGAAATTATTAAGTATCTGTGGCGTCTGATAGACGGTAAGTTATGAGAAGAAATATAATTATTTCGTATAAATGCATTATCTTGAAAATCTGAATTGATTCTTTATTTCATTTTTCCGCCATTTCATTTTTTTTCATTTATCTATATTAAATTATTTATCTTTCAATATTGAAATAATCATCTCCCATTTCTTAATTTAAAATATTTTTAATTTATTTGCTTATTTCATTCTCTCAATTTAACACAAGATTTTTGTAGGCTAACGATGGTAAATTTCACGTGGTCATATCTTATGTTCAGTTTAATGTTGGAACATATACTGTCTTTCTTAGCATCTTTGCTTGAGATAAATCTAAATGTTGATTTGAATTGGCCATCGATACCCTTCAGATATTCTTGGAAAATATTAAGTTTGAGATTGTATGTTGATTTTCCCCGAATTATTTTAGCCACCTGGTCTGGAGTTTAAAAAAAAAACCACCTTGTCTGGAGTTTAAAAAACCACCTTACCTGGAGCTAATATTCACCTTACCTGGAGCTAATATTCACCTTACCTGGAGCTAATATGCACCTTGTCTGGAGCTACCAAGAAACTAGGTACAAAGGGCAGAAGTCAAGAGTACAATCCACTTAAAGAAGAATCTCAAACATCGATAGAAAATTAAATGAAAACAAAAAGATAAGTCTCATTCTATGTAAAGAGAAAAAAGTAAATACCTTCATTTTATCTTGTTGTTATTACTGAGAACAAACTTGAACCCATATATGTTTAACCAATCTCCCTGCTAGCTCGGGCATAAATAAATCTTAAAAGGGAGAGTGGTTGGTGGAACTTCACCTTTTTCAGATGCTAATGGCAAACTAACTATGTTTCTCTGTTATATCGAAAACAAGAAATAAAGAGATGACAAATTGTGTAGAAGGGTTAAATAGAAGGATTTTAAAATATTAAATGCTGAAAGTAAGGCAACTAAACTTAATTTTTTAGAATCATTACAGATAAATGAATACAAGCATTCCGGTCTCCTATTGAATAGCCAAATCGATCATACTTCAAGCCCCCTTCTCAATCTTTTCAAAATTACCGAACTACCTGACTAGCAATTCAGAATTGGTTTTTCCTATTCTAATAATTATTTGTAACCATCCTTCTATTTACCCCTTCTACACAATTTGTCATCTCTTTATTTCTTGTTTTCGATTTAACAGAAAAACATAGTTAGTTTGCCATTAGCATCTGAAGAAGGTGAAGTTCCACCGAAACGTGCGTCATGCGATATTTCTTTTAATTAATGTGTAAATTGTTATTATTAATCATTGTTTTAATATAACTATATATTTGATAAAGTTGGGTAATGTATTATCATTTGAACATTATAGGATCTCCAAGGAATATATAAATTAACATGTTCAAATATAATGAACAGTGCAGCTTCAAATACTCTATTACTTTACTAGCATTAGCAGTATAGTAATATTTGAAAATGAGATAAGAACGAAATAATGAAATAGCACTTATGCCTCAAAACTGGAAAGTATCCAAGATATCATGCGAACAAACAAGCAGAGTGAAAAAATCATCATCAATTAAAATACAATTCATTTTTTTATAACTACCCGTGCGCAATAAAGCTTCATCACTGAGGTTGTATTTTCTCTTCACTTTTGTTGTTTCTATAAACCCCCTTAGTCAATTAGAAAGGGTTAGGCAGGTGACAAAAACATTAAAAACTACAAAAAAAATCATGAAACTTGAAAATAGCGGCGGTTAAGATAAAGGGACGAAACCACCAAAGGATCATACCTCAATATCAACTTTCTCATTCCATATGCTAAAGCTGTGGAGCTGCGTAAAATCTATGAAGAGAACAGAAAATGTTCAAAATGGCGACGGTTAGAAAAAAGTTGATATTCTAAAGAAGCACTTTCATAGTATCAACATAATTCACAGAATAAATTTAAACGCTTTAACTCAGTTTGGAGGGGATTTGGACGTTCGAAAAATTCTTCAAGAGCAGGATTTCTTTTAGGTCCACACACCCCAAAAAAAGGTCCAGAAGGATATTTTGTTTGTAATTGATTTCCACATCTTTTTCCGTCCATGCATTCCACCGCTATCCCTTTCCAAAAATTTAGAGATGTCTAATTTTTGTTGGTCGGTTTTATATGATTATACAATTTGTGAAAAATCAAAGACTAGAGAACTCCATTTCGATGTATTGTTCAATATATGTTATCCGATTTTATTTACAATTTGAGTATACTTACTTTAAGTAACTCTCTACTTGTTTCATCAAGATTTAACGACAGTTTTTGTTATCTGCGTTTTTCCCTCTAGTAGATATCCAGAATTTCAGTAAAACAGTCTGAAAATACCACTGTAAAGGCAAAACTTTGTGTAAATCATAGAAAACACGTAAGCGATGTATATTTAATCGAATTTAAGCTATGTAATTGAACTATATTACTTATAATTAATAATAATAATAATATTTAATATAGAACATCAAAACAATATTACATTGAAAACTACCTACATTACTACATTACATTACTATGTTACACTATGTTCTATATCCAATGAGCTGCACGATAGAATATAAAAAACTGTGTGTGCAGTAACTCCCAAATTAACAAAACTAATATACTATCTATATCCAGGCATGTCGAAAATGATGACCATCTTTGAGAGGTATTCTCCAGTATTTACAAAACACCTCAAGCATTAAAATTAAATTTAAACCCGCTTTCTTTAATATTGATCCTGAGCTTATTTCTTTTGTACGTTCCTGCTTTCAATTGCAGGGGCAAGGCATTAAAAGCCTTTGGACCAGTAAAATTTATGTGCCTTTGCATGGCCAAGTGCCTGACAGAGGGAAGCAGTACATTCTGTTGAGACGCACCCCTCGTGTTTAATTGATGCTTCAATTCTAATTTACAGTAAGGCCTTTTGAGCATGAATCTGATTACTGACTTAACGTGAAGTTGTTCCAATGTAAGAAAATCATAATTTTTAAACAAGATTTCAGTTGAAAATCGCTTATTTTTAAAATACATTACTTTTATCACATATTTCTGCGCCACAAACAAAGGTTGCAATACTGTCTTACATGCACTTCCCCAGATCACCAGGCCATAGTTTATCATCGACTCAACAAGAGAGTAATAAACCGTTCTAAGAATCCTTCCCTGTAGCACATTTCTTAGTTCATAAAATTTATATATGAGTTTTCTTACTTTACCCACTACATACAAAACATGTGTTTTCCAATTTGAATTTTCATCAACAAATACTCCCAAGTATTTGAGTGATTAGGTTTTTTCTACTTTGTTTTTGCATTTACAGTCAATTACAGTCCTAGTACAACCTGAGCCATGAATTCTTAAGCTTGTGAACATCGGTAAATTTACGCTAGTAAAGCCGAAGGTTATAAACTTTGTTTTTTGTACATTTAGTGACAATAGACTGTAGTCCAACCATTCTTTGATTTTTGTTATCGCAGTTTCCGCTTCACTCTGAGCATCCTCCCAAGTTTTTCCACTCACAACCACTGCAGTGTCGTCCGCAAAACAGAAAACGCTCCCCACGTCAAGCACAGAGAGCATATCATTAATATATAGGTTGAACAAAAAGGGACCAAGCACTGTACCCTGCGGCACACCATATCCCAACTCAAGAGAATCGCTTAGACTTAAGTTCCGGTTATCATAGAATAAATATAATTATGAGAAGCATATCCTTAAAATCTTAAGTTGATATTATTTCAGTTCTTTTCGTCATTGGAAAACCATGGTATAGAATCAAGTATCCCAAGAACAATGTCATGTTGGATTTCATAAAGTGCGCTTTCGTGAGTATTTTGTCAAGATTAATTCTATATCTATGTATTTATGCTAAGCTCAGTATGCTCTAGTCAAATGCTTGAAACCTGGAGCTAAAAAGTACGAACACTGGTTGGATCATGCGCAAGACAAATACAGCCGAAAGCTAATATATGACATGAAGATTGTGTTTTCTGTACTCTTCCTTTTTTTACCAGTGCCTTTGTTTTGGTCACTTTTCGATCAACAGGGATCCCGTTGGACTTTTCAGGTGAGAACGATTATTTTACAATATACCGGGTGTTATTTTAACATGCGGCAAAAACCAAAGGGGTTATTCCTCGGCATATTCTACGAATATTTTGTCCTATGATTTCTGAAAAACCCCTCTCTTTCAAAGATACAGACTCAACAAAATTTGCTACAACCATCTTCAATCATTAATGTAAATAAAATAATGGTATACGCCAATGAGTTTATAAAGTACAAAAAATTAATGCGTTCATCAAATACAAAAAATTGTTAACTTGTTCAGGCACTACTACCTGCTGATTTTTTATATACTTCTAACCTACCATCGACCGTGAGACATTCTGTATATATATATATATATATATATATATATATATATATATATATATATATATATATATATATACAGGGCCGGATTTACGAATATGCCGCCCATGGGCCCAAAGCATTACGCCGCCCCCACCTCCCAAACGCGACAATTTGCCAGACCTCAAATAATAGGTACTATTTGAACATCAATATCTTAAAAATGAATTCGAATAACATCTTAATAATATCATAGCTTTATATAACCTCACTAACTATGATCTAGGAATAATGCTAATTAGTACTTTGTTATGTGGAATATTTGCAGAGAATCTTTCATTTCCTTTTACACCTCAAGATATCGTTTTAACTGCTAAACTTAACATAGTACGATTATTGTTTTCATAATTAACGAAAAAATATGGATTAAAGGAAAAGTTACATGTTTCTTCACTTGTTGCCGACGAAATTTCAAAAAACCCAGTAGTCCTTCATATTGTTTTTTGTCCCATTATTGTTTACCAACCATTCAGAAATTAATATTTTTTTCACTGATTTTAAAACCACCTACTGTGAAAAGAAATCAATTTTATTTTTTCTCAAAGTGGATTGTACTATCAGGAAATTAAGAAATCGAAAACGATTCAATGATTAAACTGTTTATTGAGAGCTAAAGCATTCAATTCATAGTGAAACTTTTCAAAAAAATTAAACTCAAGTTTTCAGATTTTTTTACGCCTAGCTTTTTTTTCAACTCAAGGGACCTACAGTTTCACGCCGGTTCCAAACGGCCAATGGACTTGAATCTTGGTCATTACCCAACAACATATCAAATTTTTGAACCACTAAATTCCATACATACAAAACATCCAAGAGCATGGTGGGACTCGAACCCTAGCTTTAATATTAGCGAATGTATGAATGACATCATTAAAGTCAAGCTTACACGTCAAGTCTTTTTCTCAAGTCTTTTCCTATGGTTAAAACAGCTGAGTTAACTAACCTTTTTTGGCCAACAGTTGATCTTAAATAATTCTTTACTCGTGAAAGAGTAGAAAATGAACGTTCTGCTGCACAGTTGCCAACTGGTGTACACAAAAATATCTAAAGAGCTACGCTTACATTTGGTTCTAAGTTCTGGACATCTTTGGAGAAAATATATCTGTTCAATTGTGACAGCGACATTTTTTCAGTACTGGATGCCTTTTCTTTGCACAGACCTTTCAAATGATGACATTCGGCAACAAAAAAAAACGAGCTTCAATATCTGTTGAGTAATTAGTGTATAAATCTGAGTGAAAACAAAAATTCTGCATAAAACGCTCTTGATTTTTCAGCAAAATTTAACTGGCCTTCAAAATTTGCCGCCCTGGGCCCGGGCCCATGTGGCCCATGCCTAAATCCGGCCCTGTATATATATATATATATATATATATATATATATATATATATATATATATATATATATATATATATATATATATATATATATATATATATATATATCTAAGCCTACGATGCATTAAGATAAATTCACGTGTTTGGACCATCAATTCAAACCAAAAGACGTACGAATTCACGGAAAAAATGTCCAGATATAACTCTGGAGACCAAATCGAATCAAAGTTGCCGACGGAAATTCTTCAATTAAACTGGCTCGCAGATAACGATCGGTGATGCTGAACGACCAGATTAACTTGCTTTATTTTCCTATATTTAGTGTATTCAAACAATAATGGTTTTTGTAAGAACATTTTATTTTATCAATTTGGGAAATCCACTTCGATTAGCCCTTCTTGAAATGTGTTCCTCTTGTCTATTTAGGTACCTGCAATAATTATTTCCCACCCGTAAGCGCAAATCTATAATTATGTACCTATTCAGTTCTTAACTCAATCTGCCCGATGATGGTCGAGAGCTAGACTCTAGACCAGAGGTTCCCAAACTTTTTTTTCTCATAGACCAGTTTGAAAATTTTGCTGGTTCCGGTTTACCCCCTGCAGCTAAATTTCTACTATATTCCCAAAACTCGACAAAAATATGAAGATTTGATCTAACTATGGAAATTTTCGTTGCGGCTGAGTTCCAACCACGAATTAACAGTTTTCGAAAAAAAAGTGAGAATTTATTGGTTAATTAATTGATTGAATTGGTGGATGTCAAAAAATTGAAGTTGGCCAATCACAAAAGTGATTCCATCCAACTTTACTTTTTAGAAATCAACCCAAAGCACAAGAAACCAATCAATATTCACTTATTTTATTTAGAAAACTTCTCGCTCCCTTTTCGGAGTGGTAAAAATAACAAGAGAAATAGTTTATTTTTTTGTGTTGTATTTGTTCAAATATAATATTAATTATTAGGTTTACATCACATTGTAATATGATAACAGTCGTGATATAATTAGACTTAAACGTTAATATCGTAACGTAACTTCTGCAATGACAATGACAAAATAGTCATAATTTTAATGGGATGGATAATCTTGATGGATTGAGAGCAAATTTTCAATATTTGGCTACAGTTTTATTAGAAATGAGCGCATATCTGCTCTTTTTTTTGTTAAAAAGTTGGTAACGACACTAAAACTTCTTTCGACACGATATGACGAGGGAAACGCTATCCTATCATAAGCTTTTTCGCAGTACCCCACAGTCCAGGATATTTTTCGGGTATTTCTGCCTGCATCCAAAATGTTTGATACCATTTATTAAATTTCACCTTTAGCACTATTAGTGCTAAGCTCGAGTAGCTTCTCTTTCACATTCTCCACTTCCGTTTCATCAAATGGATTTATGATCCATGGTGGTATTTCCATCGTCAAAATATCTTCAAAAGTGATTCTGTAGTCATCATTCAGGGCAAGTGAATGTTGAACGTATGTCTGAATATTCTCATCAAGGCATTCTACCTGCGACAAAGTACTTACTTTTTCCGACACTGGCAAACACTATCATCGTTTCACTTTGCTTTACTTTTCTTCTCGAAATTCAGGAAACAAATTAGTAACGTTCAGCATAGGCATTCGTATTTATATTGGTGAAGAATCAAACAACTTCATGCAAGATTGCAAGCAAGATAGGTGAAGTCAAGCCAACATTTTAGTTCTTCACTATCGAAACCAGCTAAATTTTCGTGGACCCCCGCTTACGAATTGGGAACCCCCATTATTTTTTCACGCCAAAGTAGACCCCCTTCGAGTCTCCCGTGGACCCCTGGGGGTCCACCTGGACCACTTTGGGAATCAATGCTCTAGACTCTAGTGACCAAAATTGCAATCGCAGTTTTGTATTTTCAATGTAGTTTTGTGATAAGAAACATAGTAAATTAAAGTTTTGCTTTTGTTCATTATGTGAAATTATCACGTAGTAACGATGGATTCCATCAACTATATATATATATATATATATATATATATATATATATATATATATATATATATATATATATATACAGGGCCCCCGTAAGGGCTACTGGTGCCTGTGTGCAAAAAAGGATTTTGGCGCCCCCTAAGGCAATTTGGATCATGTTTCTTTACCTAGGTAGGTAGGTATGTGCTTGAAATAAGAAAAAAAACAGAACTTTAGAAGTCATATTTATTTGTAGACTAAAATATCAAAATGAAAAAATATGGTTTGTTATCGATAGACATATTTTTAAAACATGATTCACATCTTTGTAAAAATTTTAGGATTCACGGAGTTTCAGGGGGGGGCAGGGCCTTCGGGCCCTATGGCGGGTTACGGGCCTGATAATATATATATATATATATATATATATATATATATATATATATATATATTATATATATATATATATATATATATATATATATATAATATATATATATATATATATATATATATATATATATATATATATATATATATATATATACAGAGCCGGATTTACGAATTTGCCGCCCATGGGCCCAAAGTATTTCTCCGCCCCCGCCTCCCAAACGCGACAATTTGCCACACCTAAAATGATACTATTTGAACATCAATTTCTTGAAGTAAATTCGAATAAAATCTTAATAATGTTATAGCTTTATATAACCTCACTAACTATGATCTAGGAATAATGCTAATTAGTACTTTCTTATGTGGAATATTTACAGAGAATCTATGATTTCCTTTTACACCTCAAGATATCGTTTTAAGTGTTAAACTAAACATAGTACAATTATTGTTATCATAATTAACGGAAAAATATGGATTAAAGGAAAAGTTACATGTTTCGTCACTTGTTGCCGACGAGATTTGAAAAAAAAAACCCAGTAGTCCTTCATATTGTTTTTTGTCTCATTATTGTTTACCAACCATTCAGAAATTAATATTTTTTTCACTTATTTTGAAACCACATAAACTAAAAAAAATCAATTTGGTTTTTTTCAAAATGGATTGTAATATCAGGAAATTAAGAAATCGAAAATGATTCAATGGTAAAACTGTTTATTGAGAACTAAAACATTCAATTCATAGTGAAACTTTTCAAAAAGTTTAAACTCAAGTTTTCAGATTTTTTTACGCCTAGCTTTAATATTAGCGAATGTATCAACGACATCATTAAAGTCAAGCTTACACGTCAAGTATTTTTCTCAAGTCTTCTTCTATTGTTAAAATAGCTGAGTTAACTGACCTTTTCTGGCCAACATTCGATCTTAAATAATTCTTTACTCGTGAAAGAGTAGAAAATGAACGTCTGCTGCACAGTTGCTGGCTGGTGTACACAAAAACATCTTAACAGCTACCATTACATTTGGTTATACTTTCTGGAGATCTTTGGAAAAAATATATCTGTTCAATTGTGACAGCAACAAAGATTCTGGATAAAATGCTCTTAATTTTTTAGCAAAATTTAACTGGCCTTCAAAATTTGCCGCCCCTAAAAATTTGCCGCCCTGGACCCGGGCCCATGTGGCGCATGCCTAAATCCGGCCCTGTATATATATATATATATATATATATATATATATATATATATATATATATAATTATATATTATATATATATATATATATATATATATATATATATATATATATATATATATATATATATATATATATATATATATATATATATATATATACAGTGCTTTCATGATGAAAGGAACAAATTCATTAAAAAATTAGGTTTCTATTTCATGTTAAAATCCTCGGACAGGTCGATTAGTATTTTTATTTGGGCAATTTTCGCAATAAAAATTTTGTACACAGGGTGTCTCATTCAAGAGCTATGGCTTTGTCATTAGTTTTTTTAAAGGTAATACCCTGTATATTATTTCACTTTACAATTCTACGATAAATTCGTATCACTATTTGTGAACATACCATATGCCTCAACTTGATGGATTCCCCGATTATAACGGAGATAGTGGAGCACCTGGAGATTTAAAATGTGGATTAAAAGTACAAAAAAAAATTTAGGTAAACATTGTCATTAAATCTGAAGAATGAAATTTCGCATGTACCATCTGAATTCATTCACTGGTGCTGTATAGTCCGCAGTTTTCACGTTTTTAACGCTCCAGGCATTACACTACTTCATTGTTTAAGAAAATGCAATTACTTGAGAGAGAACGTATTGAAGTACTTATGATGATTGGTTTTGGAGATAGGGTGCGTTCACAAGAAGAAGTCTGGAATCTATTCAATGAAAATCATCCTGATCGTCCGCCAATTACTAGATCGACAGTCAGCAAAATTGAATCAAAATTCAGGAGATACGGCCACGTTAGAGATTTACCTAAAGGAAGACCACCGAGAGTATCTGAAGAAACAGTGCTGAACGTTCTACTAGAAACCCAAGATAACCCTCATACATCCATTACTACAATTTCCAATAATTTCAATTTATCAGTAGGGTCCGTGCATAAAATACTTAAGGTAAATAAGTATCATCTCTATAAAATTAAGCTGGTACATGAATTATTAGAAGACGATTTTGACCGCAGCGTACAGTTTTGTGAGCAGATTCTTGAAATTCATAATCAACATCTAAATTTCATTACAAATATAATTTTTTCTGATGAAGCCACCTTTACTTCAAATGGCCACGTCAACAGACAAAACTGTAGGTATTGGGCGACCGAGAATCCTCATTGGATGCAAGAATGCCACACACAGCGGCCTCAAAAAATTAATACATGGGCAGCGATTGTTCGAAATCGTATAGTTGGTCCCTATTTTTTTGAAAGAACACTAAACGGAGAGGACTACTTGAACTTTCTCCAGTTCGAACTCATTCCGGCTTTAGCTGTTTTGTTTCCTAACCCACAAGATCCTGACATACCTAATAACGAGATATGGTTTCAACAAGATGGGGCACCTCCTCACTATTCAATCGCTATTCGACAATTTCATGATGCAACTTTTCCCAACAGATGGATAGGACGGAGAGGTCCGATTGAGTGGCCGCCAAGATCACCGGACATAACCCCATTGGATTTTTTCTTATGGGGTTATTTGAAGTCTAAAGTTTATTTGAATAGACCAAATAATATTGATGATCTAAAAGAGAGAATCAGGCAGGAAATAAGACTTATCAGTCCAGAAGTAATTGAAAATGTGCAACGGGAAACATTGAATCGACTTCAAAAATGTCTCGAAGTAAACGGACAACAGATTGAACATATGTAAAAATTAAATTAGTAACTACATTTGTGTGTTTTCATATCGTACCTCTCATTACCCACTATCTCCGTTTCTGGTAATCCATCGAGTTGAGGCATATGGTATGTTCACAAAAAGTGATAAGAATTTATCGTAGAATTGTAAAGTGAAATAATATACAGGGTATTACCTTTAAAAAAACTAATGACAAAGCCATAGCTCTTGAATGAGACACCCTGTATGCAAAATTTTTACTGCGAAAATTGCCCAAATAAAAATACTAATCGACCTGTCCGAGGATTTTAACATGAAATAGAAACCTAATTTTTTAATGAATTTGTTCCTTTCATCATGAAAGCCCTGTATATATATATATAGGAATCGAATAATTCTTTCTTTCAGGCTTCGCACATGAATGGTTACGTCTTCGGATTTGAAATTGTTCCAGATCAGATGCAGGTCATCAATCCTGCTATGGTTCTGGTCATGATTCCATTTTTCGACATCATTCTCAAGCCTTTGCTAGCTTCTTGTCGAATTCTAGATAACAATTTGAATCGCATGGCAGTTGGTGGATTCGCGGCAAGTTTGGCGTTTTTCTCGGCCGGAATTCTCGAAACCGTATTAGAGAGAACCTATCCCGAATTGCCAGATAAACAGCATGCCTCCATGTTCATCGTGAATACCCTTCCATGTAAATTGAAAGTTTGGAGTCCTCACAATAAATCTGTGGAAATGAAGTCGAGCGAGATGATGATGTTCAAAAACGTGCCTGCGAATAACAGACAAAATTATTCGTTAGACGTGGAGGCACCTGGAATATGTGGAAATTTGAAGTTGAAGAAGAAATATTTCGAGATGTTTGTGACTCCAATAGAAAATCAGGTGATGATTGCTTCATTTTTTGGGCAATAAAGGAAGTATCTTATTAAAAAACATGATATTTAAGTCGTATTTTACTTGAAAATAATAGACAATTGCACTGTATCGAAAATTAACAATGAAGTGCAGTTATTTTTATACTCGTTTTAGACCTCCTGGATGACGATTTTCTGATATATATATATATATATATATATATATATATATATATATATATATATATATATATATATATATATATATATATATATATACCTATATATATATATATATATATATACCTATATATATATACCTATATATATACCTATCAGGGGCGGCTAGTCAAAGGAGGCTAAGGAGGCTAAGCCTCCTCAATAATATTCCGTGTATCACTAATATATATATTATATTGAATAGTCAGCATTCAGCATATTCATATTAATCAAAATCATATTATTTTATGCACCTAACTTCCTTTCAACCTACATTACATAATATAATTTATTAATTAAGATAGAAGGTATTTACATTTACTGCATTTCATTTATTTCAAGATTTGTGGCAACGCTGCGGAAAGCTTAGAAAGGTATATTCTCAACGTTCATTATGCCTGCCACAGAAAAGCAAACTCACACCACTCAAAAACAAATACTCCGAATGAATACTTCATTGAAATAGAAAACCAAAACACATGTACATGGCAACACCGATAAAGTCCAGTCTTATACAATGTCGACCAATCACAACTATAGAATCTCCCTGACATCGAGTAAAGTCGTTGATTGAATCGTAGTATGATCGTAATTCGTACTGTCTGAATAATGGACGCCGGAATCAGCTCGCGTTACGCGTATTGTTTTAAAATGAGTTTGATTACTGAAATTAATTTCAAAAATTTCAATGGTGACTTAGTGGAATATTTGTTATCCCATAACTTTAGTGCCCTAAGTTATGAGGATAAAGTTTTGATAAAAACAAAGAAAACCTACCCCTGAATTAAACAATTTGGTGCAGCGTAACAGAAAACAAAACCGCGGTTTTAATACACGGAATTATGAGAGAAATCCTTGCCTAACCGGATCACAGGTAAAAAATAAATTATTTTGTTGGCAGTGTTTACTTTTTACTAGTGAAAATGTCTCTGTTTGGGGCCGCTTAGGATTTGAGGATTTAATTCTATACCTAGTTGAAAGTGAGGAATTTTTCACCGATAAAGTAACTTTAAATACAGCACGCGGATTAATATCTTACTCACAAGATAAGGAATTTATATATTTTTTAAACATCTTTAAATTAATTTTTGAACAAACAGAAATAGTTTTTCAAATCATACAGCACAAGTTTTCAGATGTAATTTACTCACGAAATCGGCTCAAGTTTCTTTTGGAAAAAATTTCAGAATTTCGTGCAGAAGTTTATTTTAAAAAACTATTTTCTGTATTTCAAACTACTGATGATACGACTCAATTTAGCCCAAAACGAAAGAAATTCAGTTACGCATATATGGAGCTTCACTATAAGCAAATATTTTATGAAATTTTGGATACTATTAGGGGTCAAATAGAAATGAGGTTCTCTGATTTGAAAGAACTGCATTTCTTCGACTTACTCAATAAAAATTTGTTCACCGGATTTTCGGCTAATTTTCCAGATAACCTTTTGGAAAATTTATGTCCAAAATACACTTTTTTTGATAAGGTGGCCATAAAAAGTGAACTGTGTGTTGTTTATAATGACAATGAAATTTTGGGGCAAAATGAAAATCATGTGAGCACTATAAAATATCTTTTTGATAATGATTTGAATCAAGAATTACCCCAAGTTTATAAACTCTTATGTCTAATTGTTTCTATCCCGGTGACATCGGCTTCCGTAGAGCGCTCGTTTTCCACTCTTAAGAGAATTAAAACTTATTTACGAAATTCAATGAGCCAGGATCGTTTGAAAAATATTAGTTTGTTGTCTATTGAAAAGGAATTGGTAAAACTTTTGGCGAAAGACAAAACATTTTATGAGGATATTATAGATCATTTTGCTAACGTTAAAGATCGCAGAATCCCGCTAATCTTCAAAAATATATAATAACTTTTTATTTGCTCTCACCAGCTGTTAACAAATTCGTTAAGTAGGTAGGTATCTATTTTGTGAAAGAAAAAAAAATTTGATGAATAGATGAATTGATTAATTGGCTGAGAAGAATTTTTGTTAATATTGTAAATAGGAGTTGTAGGTCTCAAGGTAGACACTCAAAAGTGAAAACAAATTAATAGCTTAGGGTGCTTGTTTTACTTTGATTTTCTTTAAATTATATTGACCTTGAACTCCTAAAAATTCTCGCCTATGGTGTATTTTTAACACCTCTTGTAGCCTCCTCAAACCAAAACTTCACGAGCCGCCACTGATACCTATATATATATATATATATATATATATATATAAATATATATATATATATATATATATATATATATATATATATATATATACAGTGGCGCCGACTCCATTGGACCTGAGGGTCCAGATCTAGATCTACTTTGTGTCTTTTCAGAGTCAATAGGACTATGAACATTTACAGTTACATCTTCAGTATTTATTTTACTAGTTTTTGGCTTGTTCCTTCCTTCTCTTTGTTTATAGCCCATTTAATTAGATCCTTTAATTCAATAGCAATCCCACTGTCAATATTATTATAACCGGTTACCTCTTTTTTTAGCATTTATTACCTCTATATAATCCTCATATGTGACTTTCAATTTCGTCTTGTTAATTAATTTATCTTTATATTGACTAATTTTCTCAAATTCTTTATTATTCACTAACATATGTTTCTTTACCTTAAAATCATTGATAGTAGTCCCAGTAGCTTTTTGTAGACTTGACCTCTTATTAACTTTTCTCTTTATCCTTAATATTTCCTTAAGTATTACAGAAAATGTTATTATACAGTGTGGCCCATTTTTAATGGAAACACCCCCCTAAAATTTGAAGTTGTAAACCGATTTTAATAGTTTTTTTTTGAAATGTCAAGTACTAAAAGGTCTACCTAGGTACAAAAATTGCAATATTTATTCCAATTTTCAGGGCATACTACGATATTTTTTCTTAGTCGAAAATCAGGATTGTTTATTAGCGATTTTTTTATTGAAAACTACGCAACTGGACTGAGGGTCCACTCCCATTGGGGTGGCGGAGCCCCCCGAATAATTTGAGAATATTATTACTTAGACTAGACGATCGACATTTGAACGTTTCTGAAGACACTCTAGCACTAATAATGGTATTAAGACCAACATTAAAAATCTTTATAAAATAGATAATCAAAAACATTCCTAATTAGGCCATGCGCCAGAGCAAAAAAAGACTGTTCGTGATGCAATCTTCTACATAATTGATTTGACTATTGGAACATGTTCAGGGTATCCCCTGAATATAAATCCATATTGGCGTCATGCGGGGGTGGTCGCGTTAGCCGCCATCTTGGAAAACACGTTTTATCAAATATCTCGTGAACTGTGTATCGTACGACAAAAATAAAAAAAATTATTGTCCTCGATAATGGCATTCTCTACAACTTTTACTCTTAACTTTTTTCTGTACAATTCATAGATTTTTATTTATAGCGCTCTAAACTTTTTTTAATTTGTTTATTGCTAAATATATAGTTAACGGTTGATGATACATGAAAAATGGTAATAACCAAATTTGTAGAGAATAAAATTTACTATAAATTTTATCTGAAACTTGTTTCCGTGAAATATATACTTTAAGAGCTATAACGCTGTGAATGCCGAGTCGACGCAAAATAGCCACGAGAATATAATGCTGTATAATGACACAGGGGTCGCACTCGGCTTCATCGCATTGAAATGTTTGTAGCTGCGTCAGTTCTGTGTTCTGTACTATAGCGTAGAGTGAAAATTTTTCGTATCATAATTTACGAGGTGCAAGTTTTATCAAGCTATAGCTCTTTATGTTCTATAATATTTTCATGTATCATCAACCGTTAACTATATAATTAGCAATAAACAAATTTAAAAAGAGAAAGTTATTATCTACGAAAATGATTCGTATATTTTTGCCGTATGATGCACGGTTCAAGAGATATTTGATAAAATGTGTTTTCCAAGATAGCGGCTAACGCTATGACGCCAACGTGCATTTATATTCAGGGGACGCCCCTGAACATGCTCCAACAGTCAAATCAATTCTGTAGAAGATTGCAGAAAAAAAATACGCGGCGCTTGGCCTATAATGTTGAATTTTTATATTTCGTTTGAAACTTGACACTTGGAACAGATATCTATCTTTATGCCATGGTATTCTTAATTATTTTCTTTCCTTGTCCTCTTTCGATGAGGCTTCACTGGTGAATAACCAGGCAAGATCCTCGGTATGGGCCAACCCAATATTTTTTATAAGTTATATGTATATATATATATATATATATATATATATATATATATATATATATATATATATATATATATATATATATATCATTTCCATCACACCAAATGAGCTGAAATTTGGTATCAACTATCAAAATATGGTTAAATTCAGTCAAAATTATGGCATTTTCAAACTTTCATCAAAACCCAGCGTTCTAGGTCTCTTTGGCACATAAATGGTCCTAAAAACCCTTTTTTTGTGTGTATTGAGTTATTGGGTTAGGGTGTTGGAAATTTCTACGTGAATGGAGTTGATTCAAGGAGAGTGCGCTTTGCTGGTATAAATTTTTCCCCTACCAGATTGAGGAGCGGAGTTGAAATTTTGTTCGTAGATTGAGTTCATGTTATATATATATATAAATATATATAATATATATATATATATATATATATATATATATATATATTTAATAATTATATATATATATATATATATATATAAATATATATATATATAAAAATAAATATATATATCTATATATATATATATATATATATATATATATATATATATATATAGGTATATAACATGAACTCAATCTACGAACAAAATTTCAACTCCGCTCCTCAATCTGGGGCAGGGGAAAAATTTATACCAGCAAAGCGCACTCTCCTTGAATCAACTCCATTCACGTAGAAATTTACAACACCCTAACCCAATAAACACAAAAAAAAGGGTTTTTAGGACCATTTATGTGCCAAAGAGACCTAGAACGCTGGGTTTTTGGAGCAATTTTGGTATACCCTATATATATATATATATATATATATATATATATATATATATATATATATATATATATATATATATATATAGGGTATACCAAAATTGCTGGGACACCGAGCTACCACGTGTAGTAGAGGTCAAAATAATAACTTATTTATATACCAAACTGTACCGTTTGCCCTTAAAAAGATTTAAAACTTTACTTGAAAGCCTGTATATTTGTTTGTACTTACCTACTAATAATCAAAACCATTTATTCAGGTTGATACAATTATCATTGGAATGGATATGACAAACAAACTAATGGTGTTTCTGACAGATCCCATAGACTTCAAAAAATCCTTGAATGGAAAGGCTAGAGTGCGGTAAGACAAAATGATGATGTCAGCAAAACGAACAAACTGTTATTTCTGAATTATAGTATTGCTTATATAAAATCTTCAGGGAATCTCCACAATGTAACTATCAATTTGAACAACAAGGAAGGCCTGCAAGATCTATATTTCGTTCAAGATTCCAAAAGTATGTATCTTGCAACATCTGGATATATGGAACTTCCAGATGGAGAGTGAGTATGAATTTCTTGTCTTGGAAGAAATACTTGCTTTGAAAAAACATCTATCTTTATCATACATGCTGCTTCTGTTTAGCGCTAATAAATATTCATTTTCAATATATATGTGATATATAGATAAATATATACAGGGTTTTCAAACTTAACTCGGCATGATTGCTGACTAAAAAAAAAAACTATTAGTATTTTTCTTGTTAATTACGATAGTAAAAACAGAACAAAAATCGGACAGCGCGTTCAAGAGTTATGTTAAAAACTTCAATTTTTGTAAATGGCACACCCAGTAGGTATACAATATTTTCAGTCGATAGCGAATTTAATTTTCAACAAAAATTGTTCCATGAATTTTTATCCGAAAGTTAAAAATGACAAAGTTATTGATGATTTTTCAAATTCGTCAAAGTGGCTATTATTTCATAAACAAAGTTTGTTTTACAACTGCCATGAAAATTAAAATTTCAAATTTAAATTAAATTTAGATAGTGAAAATTTTACAGTTTCTGTTTTCTGACTAGAAAAATTTCTTTTAGACCAGGGTAGAAGCCTTTAAAAATAATAAAAAGTGAAAAAAAATAATAGTAGGACGAAACTCATTGGAAAAGGAGGAGAATATGAAAAAAATGAAAGAAAAAATAATTTACGGGCGATCTGAGGTCGGGAAGGGGAAAGGGGTGAGTTTTTAAGGGTAAAAACGATTTATCTCGATTTCCGGCAAAACTACAAGTCCTATGGAAAAAAGTCAAATAGCAAAGTTATAGGTAATAAAAATATCTACAACTTTTGTATTAACATTTTTTTCACATAACCTCAAAATTTATGTTAAAAATTCAAAAAACCAGGTTTTTGGTTTTTTATTTTTATCTTTTACAGAAAAAAAATTTTTTCAACGAAATTTGGTGAGAACTTGTCTCAAATACACTGTAGTTTATCTGATTTGAAATATTTATTTTTTCACCTAATTTGGACTCAACATCGAAAAAGCACCCTGATTTTCAATCGAAAATTCTCCTGTCAAAATATCAGCTTTGTTCAAAAAGTTGGTGTGTTTTATGTTCTTTGAAATCTCTACTTTCCGATGGTGTATACATTACTATAGTAAATATTCTCAGAAAATGCAAAAAATCGAAAAAAACTCGAATTCGAAATTTTAATTTGGCAGAAAAATGAAACGGTGGAAGAGATCATGAATAAATATTTGCGCTATGTAGGAAAACATTACGCAGCAAGCAGCTATATTATTTGTGATGGGTACCTCGAAATTGAAAAATCAATTACTGTCACAACAGTACCAGCAGTTAAGCCATCTAAAAGAGGAGAAAGTAGTCGTAGAAAAACCTCAGACAATATTCCAGAGTTCGATTATCTAAACCATACAAAAATACCATTTTTGCAATAAAAATTTTTACCTAACGAGAAAAACAGGGACGAAATAACGAAAACGTTAATGGAAATATTACAGTCACAAGGATTTTCCTGTAAACAAGTAGAAGAAGATGCTGATGCTTACATAATTTTGATAATCGAATTCTGGAATATTATCTGAGGTTTTTCTACGACTACGTTCTCCTCTTTTAGTTGAATTAACTGCTGGTACTGTTGTGACAGTAACTGATTTTTTAATTTCGAGGTACCCATCAAAAACAATATAGCTGCTTGCTACGTAATGTTTTCCTACATAGCGCAAATATTTATTCATGATCTCTTCCACTTTTTCATTTTTCTGCCAAATTAAAATTTCGAATTCGAGTTTTTTTCGATTTTTTGCATTTTCTGAGAATATTTACTATAGTAATGTATACACCAACGAAAAGTAGAGATTTCAAAGTACATAAAACATACCAACTTTTTGAACAAAGCTGATATTTTGACAGGAGAATTTTGGATTGAAAAGTAGGATGCTTTTTCGATGTTGAGTCAAAATAAGATGAAAAAATAAATATTTCAAATCACATGAATTTCAGTGTATTTGGGACATAAAAAGGTAAGTTTTCACCAAATTTCGTTTGAAAAATTTTTTTTCTGTAGAAGATGAAAATAAAAAACCAAAAACTTGGTTTTTTGAATTTTTCACATAAATAGTGAGGTTATGTGAAAAAATGTAAATACAGAAGTTGTAGATCTTTTCATTACTTACAACTTTGCCATTTGACTTTTTTCCATAGGAATTATAGTTTTGCCGGAAATCGAGATAAACCGTTTTTTACCCTTGAAAACTCACCCCCATCCCTTTCCCGAACTCAGATCGCCCGTAAATTATTTTTCCTTTTGTTTTTATTATATTCTCCTACTTTTCTAATGGGTTTCAACCTACTATTATTTTTTTTGGTTCCAAAAATTATCGACCCTGGTCTATAAATATTTATTATATTTTGTTTTTAGTATTTGCTTTCATAGCGGCAACAGAAACACATAATTTGTGAAAATTTCAACTGTGTAGCTATCGCGGTTCTTGAGATACGAGGTGACGGAACAACAGAGTCATATTTTCTTACAATCGTATTTCGGTTTCCAGATGGATACCAGATAGTTTAACACGTTCGCGCCGACATGTACCACCGGTGGTACATGTCAAGTTTTTGTAGCAGCCGTGCTTGGCCACCGGTGGTACATCTACAGATTGTCAGTAAATGCATTCTGAAATCCTTACAGTTTTAAGAAAGATTCTCATATTGGATATACGGTCCCTACATAGACATATTCAACATCATATACCACCGTTTCCGCATTTGGCTCAAAAGAGAAACCTTACAGTATAGTGAAAATGAGTATACAAAATGTATGGATATTTATTAAAACAAACTGAACTAGTTACATTTCCAACTGCGAAAAATACAAAACGAAATACTTTCAAGTGTGTTTTTCATTAAAACAAGGAACACACATCGCTGGTTCATTAGGACAGTTAGCACAGTAGTTTTAGTTGTGGCTTGCCTGTATCCCTCGGCTTCTTTTATTTTTTGATAGCAAATTGTACATCTTCTTCTCGACTGCCGTGCTGTGCCTTCAAATTTTTGTATCTTATGATGGGTAATTGCATTCAACTTTGGTCTTTTGGGAGTTCGATGGACCATATCATTAATTTGTATATTTGGGCCTTCTACTTCTATAACTTCAATTTCTTGAGGTTCGTCCAACAGGCCAGAAATTATATTTTGTCGAAAGTTAAGCATATCCATTTACTTATTATTGCTACCAAATTTGTTATACAATACCCACGCATTGACAATACAGGTACCAAGAATAATCTCGAACATAATTTTTTTATACCACTTCACCGTTTTACGAAGAGTTGTATAATAAGTCGATTGATTGGAGACGTCTACTCCCTTTTTCGCCTTATTATAATCGATGACAGCTAGAGGCTTCAATACTTGTTGTCCTTTTTTAGGCATTTATAAGCAGATAAATTCGCATGTACCACCGGTGGTACACAGCGGCTCTAAATTGATTTTCCTGCAGGAGCCGTTATGTACCACCGGTGGTACAAGCAAAAAACAAGAAAAAAACAAAAAAAACAGTATTGAAAACATTAAAATATACGAAAAGAATTAATTATATAGCCCAAAAACAAATTTGACTATTGCGGCCCTTGGTGTGTTCACTACTTCACCCATCGGCGCGAACGTGTTAAAGGGTGACAAGTAGAAACGTCAACATTTGTTGCCGAAACATAAAGAAATTTTAAAGAACATTCGGGAACATTTTCGGAAACACGTAACAGCAACAAAAATGTTCCTCCGGTGGAATCGTAGCTTGAAGGGTGACAAGTAGAAACGTGACCAACTGAAATTTACGTCTTAGCTTACTTTAAAGCTCATCCAATTAATTCAACTAAAGATTTAATCCGAGAAAGTAGACTTTGTTTGGGAACTTTCCACAATATTCCAAAAAAGCATAAGTTTGTGCCGTTTAGGTACACCCTTCACAGACGCCGGTTTGTCAGCTTAATCTTTACATAGACGAATCAAAAAAAAAATATATATATATATATATATATATATATATATATATATATATATATATATATATATATATATATATATATATATATATATATATGAATGAATATATATTATTAAGTCGAATTGTTGTTGCCTGTGAACTATTTCTAATCTTTAGATAATTATTAGCAATAACAGACATGTTAAATCTCAAATAGCTCGATTTTATTAAAAAGTTGTCGTTTCGCCACGACATTCTTGTCTTTATCAATACTTTTGATAAAGCTACGAATGTCGTGGCGAAACGTCAACTTTTTAATAAAATCGAGTTTTTTAATATTCAACAAGCCTGTTATTGCTAATAATTATCAAGAGATTATATATATATATATATATATATATATATATATATATATATATATATATATATATATATATATATATATATATATGAAGGAAAACGTCTTAAATTTGTACTCAGTAGGTACCTCGCTGACGGGGTGGAGTTTGCTTCCTCTTCTTTTTGTTTTAGTTTTTCCTTTTGTTTTGTTAGTATTTGACCTGAATTGTTATTGTTATTGAATGTAAGAATTAGTGTAGCAAAAAAATTGAATTCAAAATCATGAAATTCTTTAAACTTTCCAAAGAAAATACAAAAATTTCCAAAAAAAAAACAATTTTGTGACATATTATCATATATAATACCACTAGAGATGAAATTTTGCCGGCAAAATTTCTCGATTGTAATATGAAAGTTTGTTGCTTAGGCGATTTCGCGAATGACATTTGTATCAATTTTGGAAAAAATGTCATGAGCGAAATTGTCCAAGCAACAAACTTGAATGTTACAAGAGAGAAATTTTACCTGCTTAAATTTCATCTCGAGTGGTATTCGACATGACTATTTCACGAGAAAATATGTCTAACAGTAATATGGTAACATTTCAGAAAGTCAAGGAAATAACGATTCATGTGAGAAATGTCAAAATATTATCGCTGAAATATTAACATAGTAAGTTTAGCCGGCTTGCATGTTTTATCGCTGTGAAACGAGAGTAGCTATGGAAACTTTCTCACTAAAAATGGAATGAGTGAAATAGTCAACTTCTGTAAATGAAATCCCACGATATTTTAAGATTGTCTATAAATGATTTTTCTGAATAATAATCAAATAAATTAATTATTATAAAGAATTTTTGAATTATCCTTTATTCACTTCAACGTACACTTTAACTTTCAGATATCAATGCTCTATCAGCAGTGCTGAGAAGCCCGTCCTTATTACCAAAAAAATTGTACTAGAGTTTGGAGGCATATACGCTTTAATAATTCGTGAGAGTTATCAAGGAATTGAGGTATGTTATATCCAATGAAATGAAATGAAGAGAAAAAACCTCTTTATGTTAACTAATATTTCACAAAGATAAAATGCCGTCATCACTGTTACAATTACACATCATATGTGGTCGATTGTAACCGCCTCAGAAACTCAATAAATTGACCAATTTTTGCCAAATTGTTTCGCCTATGCTTCTGAATGTGCCATAAGTTTTGAGACAAATATCCAGAATTTCATCTCAAATGCGTTAATCGTTTTTTTTTTTGGCCATAATGGCAGTGCTTTGAGAGACCAAATGAAAATTGTAACAACCGTTCACGGTCCAACCTATATGAACTCTTGAAAATCACCTTTGCCAAAGAAGTTTTACTTCTGGCATGTGTAGGGGAGAGGTAGTAACAGTGAGACACAAAATGTTTACACCAGAATTTGTACTAAAAAAATTAAAATGTAAAACTCTATAAACAAGTAAACTTACTCTCTTATATAGTAGAACATATATTCATTTAGAAAATATGAATGGTTTTTTAATTTTTTTTTAATTGGCTAGTGTCTCACTGTTCCGACAAAAAAACTGAACAGTGGGACATTTAACGAATATCTAAGGAACCGAAGGTTATTTCAAACTTCAAGAGGTTTTGTTGACGCTTAGTCTTCCCTTGAAGCTTTGGAGGTGGCAATATCATTTTAATGTTATTTTTCTGAACACTAAGACATGCCTTAGGAACACTGAGACACGTCTCTCTGTTCCAATTATGACTAGTCTCAGTGTTCCTTAACCACATTTTTTATAAATACATTTTACAGAATATTAAATCTTGAATTTACGAGCTAAAAACTATAGTCATGTGCTACCATGACACTGATAAACACTTCTAATAGACTACCTCGTTTAAATTGGTTATTAACCAGGAAAAATTCTAATGCAAAGAGGGCTGATAAATTTCCTTTGTCACACACTAAACTGATCATCTGTTACTGCGTTTTTACTTTATCAACTAAATTGCATCTGATGTATTGAGACCATCTGTTGGTTGGTAGGGTTACTATTCAATGGTCTGCATAATCCAAATACAGATACCTTTTGACAAAACTATCATGTCTCAGTGTTCCAGCCGTCTCACTGTTACTACCTCTCCCCTACTTTGTAAGCACGCTCTTTTTTTATATTCACAGTTTATCCACGTTTATCCGATGGCAGCCGCCAATTCTGTCAACATGCTATGGCTGATACCACAGTATTTCTTCATTTCGGTAGCAGAAATATTTTTTGCAATTGCTGGATTGGAATTTGCGTTTATGCAGGTAAATTTCTTAGATAATTTAAATTGTGTAAATAATGATTATCTCAATTACATTTCGTTCAAGAATCTAATATGCTAATTCACAAATTTGATTGATGATAACAATAAATATCAGAATTTTGTTCATCCGTAAATCCCGTTATAATTAAAATGTGGAAAAAGGAAACACATGCGTTTCATTTCTCCCTGAAGTATGTGTTAGGGATGCTGGTAGTCTGAGTTTAAGATTAACTCCTTCAGCCAGATCAGAGGATACAAATTACGTTATTCAAGAATAACAAAGTCTTTTTAAAAAAGATTAATTTGATTACTACCAAACGTCGAACAATGTTACGTTACGAGCATTAGAATAATAATAATGCTCCTTACATAAAAGATAGGCGACGAAGTCGCTTCAATCCCTACTTACAATTCTAAGAAATACAGAGTTCATCAAACACTATATTATATATGATAACAGAATATGTAACATACACTTGTATGCACAAGTGCATTGAGGATAGGTGATACGGGATATTTATGGAAGATAGGAAGTGTGGGTAGGGTTCAGGGGATTAATACTGGCCCAGCATTCGCCTTGTAAGTTAGCAAGCAGCGACTTACTTTACGCTATGAGGGAACCTCTGAAAAAACTAACCCGGGACCTCGAGAATACTAGCCGGCGTATCTAAGTACTATAGCAGGGGAGCCCGAGATGCTAAATGGGGATTTACTCGAGCGTCGTGGGGACCTTTTGGATTGTGAAGTTTAGATGCTAAAACGAAAAAAAGGTTATATGATGTATGCCATTTCACTCGGGAGGAAAACGAGTGCAGATCTTTAAAAATCTAACATCGTCTCTGATAACGATGGTAAGTCAATCTGCCGGTTTGAATGGTGGGGGTGACCATACGGGACCAAAACTCATCGCCGATGTTCAAAAATGCAAAAAAAATCGTGACATTTCCTTCAAAATGAAAATATAGTTATTAACGTAACAAGGCCGATATGTAGCAAATAACGGATAAGGTTGGATATTGTAATCCGAGGCGCAGCCGAGGATTATAACTAACCGAATCCGTTATTTGCGTATCGGCCGTGTGTCGTTAAAAATTTTTCGTAATCCCGTTGAAAGATTATATTTTGATTCCGAAGAAAGAAAAAACCCCGTATCTCGCAATTCTAAAGAAAAATCCCAACGTCGTGCACTCCGTTGTCATGGAACAGTTTGACAGTTTTATAAACAACGTCAGTTTTTTGTGTTCTCAAGTTCGCTTTAACGACGACCATGGATGAAATTGATGAAATTGAGGAACAAAATCAAATTCCTTTAGAAATATTGGGAGAATCATGTGCAGTGCAGCGAGTGTTGATTAACTGCCGAAAATAACTCAAGAGCGATATCAAACAGAATATGAAAATTTTGAAATGTGGCGCGAAAGCAAGAATATAAAGGTGGTTAATGAAGATGTATTATTAGCCTATGCGAAATGAAAATCAGAGGTTTATTCTCCCAACTCGATGTGGACCAAGATTTCAATGTTGTTATTGTAAGCAGAATGATGTTTTGAAATAAATATTTGAACAAGTGATTTCTTAACGGCCGCCGGCCGTTATGAAATTATAACGGCCGGCGGCCGTTAACACTGACTTTTCAATTGTCATCTGAATACCGTTAAATCAAAATAACAGTATGGGATTACGAAAAATATTTAACTGTGCTCGAGAATGTCAAGGTGACGTTTTGTTTTTACAACTTTGTGAGTCTCCTATTTCCTTATGCCACGTGCAAATCGTCAGATTAGTGAAATGCATACTCTTCTGCATGTAATTAACTCACCTTGCTTTAATCTGACGCGCTCGAGTTTTTCGAACGATCGATTTTTTTTTGCTAATCTGATCGGCTGCCCTAGACGTACGCCCCCATTTAAGGGTTCATGTATGGGGGATACTTAACAGGGTGCAAGGTTTCCCCCAATATGTTATTCTGCACCGCTTGAGTAGATCCCAAAATCCCCGCTTGCGCTCCCCTACTACTAGACTAACTAGCTTGGTTCAAAATGTGAAAAACTATAAAAATTTATACCTATTCTCAAATGAATCATTAAGGAGCGTTTCCATCGAAATTGTTGTCAACTTTAGTGTTTCCAACTGTTTGCAACTCTCCAGAAAATCACCAACTTTTGTTTCCATTGTGTCCACACCGAGTTGCCAACAATTTGAGAAACATTTTAGTTGACAACGGCAATGTCTTCTACGGACGATAATATTATACAAGCAGCCGCGGTATTTATTATTTTGCGCAAAAAAACACCAGCATAAATATTGGGTAAGACCAAGCCTCAAAGAAAGAAAAGTACATGAAGGATTTGAACTATTAAATATTTTAAGAAGAGATGATCAGACTTGTTGCCATTTTTTACTTTCTTTTTCTCTCTGAAAAAGCCGCTTTTAATGCCATTTGGAGAAAAAGTATATTTTTAAACATTTCTCATCAATGTTTTTCATGATTTCTAATATACATGTATTTTGTTCCTAAACATCTTTTTCGTACTATAAACAAACCTTCCAGCTTTTCTCTAAACTTGTCCGAGAAACTCCCGATTTCCTCTGAATGATTGAAATTCGACCATTTTATCCGACAAACTTTCAATAAAAAGTAACTAAGAAAAAATTTATAAATTTATTAAAAACCCTATGAAACTAATATATTGTATACAAACTATATTTAACAATCAATGTATTCACATAAACGTCAAATTATCTACTTAACAGAGCTTAATAATTATTGAATTATTTTTGAACAATCCATTGCCAAGTTTAAAATTAAATTCATTGAATAAACCAATATAAATATTCATTTTCGTTGAGTCCAATCAGTAATTTAGTTTCTCAATTTAATCTTCATTTGGCTTATTCCGAATCACCTAAAATACTAAATGACATTCTAGATTTATAAGTGGAAATTTTCTATACTGAAATATCGAATGAGATAGTTTGGAAGTATCCATAAATATATTAATATTATAATAATCGAAAAACATTAAAATTCAATTGACAAATCAGGTTTATTTGTGTCTTATCCACTATATTTCACTTGCAGAAGCACTTAAGGTATGTTCCCTCGATTTTACATACTTAACTCAGTGCCGGCTTAGCCACGTAGCAAGAGTAGCAAATGCTACGGGCCCCGCGCTCCAACGTCTGTCTGACAGTAAAAAAAATAGGTTTAGATAAGCGTAAAATATCTTGCATGCCTTAAACGCGCAGCGCTTAGGCTATGCTTCACTCACACCTAAAACTCTGAAACACAATTTTGTCAAGTTAAATCGTAGGTATAGGTTGTATAATACCACGAGAAACGTTGGTGTCAAAATCTACAACAATAATCTTAAGATGTACCACATTTCTGAAAATTTAGCGCTGGCCGCACAAGTTATAAGTTTGTACTACTTGCACTGCACTACACGCAAGTTTGTAGCACTGCAAAACTAACAGGGAAATTCTCTGATATTGTCATCTATCGAGCTAGTCGTACAACCCGAACAAATAAAATAGGATTCTATTGGCTATCAAACTATTAGAATTTGATGTGTATTTATATTTGGCATAACGTGAAAAACTGTAAAAAGCTATTCAGATGTTATTCTAGCATTGTATTTTATTTGCATCAGTTTACATTCCACCATATTATTGTAACACCAACACTTGTGACCCCCTGGCGAATGAAAAAGAGAGGCCCAAGTTTCTTGTCAGTTCTCATGGCTCAACCCCAATCAGCTAACTGACCGTAAGCAAATTGGCTCAAATAGTTCACAAGTATCATGGATGTCATTTACTTACATGAATATAAATGTGAATTTGATTGTGCGTATGTAGCTTTGATTGTACCTAATGAATATTTAAAATAATATACGAACTATTTTATTACCTAAGTTAAAAAAAAAGCCAACCAGTTTGATTTGTGAAAAAGTAATAAAAAATATAGGGGAAGTTTATTTCAAAAATTGGTATCATTACACGCACACAGATATACGTGTTCCTACATAGCCGTTATGGGTTGTCACACACACACATAAACTTGAGAACCTAAACCAAACCAAGGGCCTCTTGGCCGAATTTGCTACAGGCCCCACGCTGGCTTAATCCGGCACTGACTTAACTACATATTTTTCAAATTGTAGATAAGTAACTAATATTCTAATTGAAAGGTTTCTCAAATTTGTGATATAATCGACATACTATGCGTTCAAAACTGAATAATATTTCTTGATAATATATTTTCCAAATGAAAGAAGCATTTACTTGAGGCATATTTTTTCAAGACATACTACACGTTCAAAACTGAGTAATATTTCTTTGATAATATATTTTCAAAATGAAAGAAGCATTTACTTAAAGCATATTTTTTCAATATGCCTTAAGTAGAATTTTTATAGAGGTATATGGAAAAATACTGCTCCTATTCAACATTTTCTGCCTCATGCAAATATCGGAAAATTTGTAGCTAAAATTTTCTCTATTTTTAGGCTCCTAAATCAATGAAAACTGTGACTATTGCTGGATGGTACATGAGTGTTGCAATTGGAAATTTCCTAGTAATATTGGTGACCCAAGCCAATATTTTCAACAGTCAAGTGAGTGAACGTATTACGAAACTAGTAAAATGTTTCGAATACACTGTATTCTTATTATCTATTAAGAATAATAGAATATATGAAATTTTGTGTGATCATATCAAATCGTTAGGCTTAAAAATTTAAACTCGATCTGGTTTCAAATTTCTCTTAGTGCAGTTATTGAAGCTTTTTAGCTCAGAAATTTTTTACTAAGAACCGATTTACATGAAATTTTGGAATTAGGCTTATCTTACCCTTTACTTCGAAAGTGATACTGACCCGAACTCTGTTTTCACCCTGGGGGCGGTTGCCACCCCTTTTCGGTGATGGAATTTTTTTTCAAAATAATCTCGGATATCGATAGAAGACCTAATTTTAAGTGAAAAATGTTTTATAAAGTTTTTTCAGAAACCCAATACTTTTCAAGTTATTGGTAATTGAAAATTCGGAATTTTTCCACGATTTTCAACGGTTTTTTGCAAATATCTCCAAAAATATGCATTTCAAGGATAATATTATAATGAACAAAATTATAGCAGGTAAAAAATGAACAAATTGGAGTGTTCTAAGTGCAATATTAAGCGAGATATTGAAGATAAAAGCCGTTTTTTATTTTGTCTGAAATTTAATCGATGTATTCAATGCCATCTAGCGGAGAGCGAATAAATTTTATGCATTCTAATGAAAAAAGAATTTATAGTGCTTGAAATGAGCTTCAAAATAAGCACTGTTAAAAGTCTTTTGCACGTAAAATGAGTGAGCTGTAATGAAAAAAAGAGGAACATCTAATGGTTTTTTTTTGAATCAATGGGTTTCATAAGTGCCATTTCCACCAAAATTTAAATTAATCGCGTTCCGTCTAGAATTAACTTTCATATAAAGAGTTTGATGTCTTCTAGCAGTTTGGCTGCTTTGGAACACATATTTTTCGAAAAATCACGATTTTAAGGAAAAAAAGTTCGAATTTTCAAAAAAACCACATTCTTTTCATAATATCTTAAAAATAATGAAAGATACGTAAAAAAGTGTAATGACAAAAAATATAGGTTTATTTTTTTCCCTGTCACACGAAAATTGACGGAGATATGATTGTTTAAAGAGCACGCGGTAGCGCAATCACAGTCTCTCTCGAGCCCTTTGACCCTTCACCGTTTCAAAATAAAAGGTTTTTCACTACATATCGCAATGAAAAATGTTTTAATTACCTTTAAAATGGTTTTTTATATGTTGTGATAGCTTCAAAATTGAAGGAGTTATGGCACAAAAACTAATTGCATTTTTTTCTACTTAGTAAACTAAACATTAGTAAACTGAAAATTCCGATTTTTCAATTGCCAATAACTTGAAAAGTATTGGGTTTCTGAAAAAACTTTATTGAACATTTTTTGCTTAAAATTAGGTCTTCTATCGATATCCGAGGTTATTTTGAAAAAAATTCCACCACCGAAAAGGCAACCACCCCAAGGGTGAAAAGGGAGTTCGGGTCAGTATCACTTTTGAAGTTAAGGATAAGATAAGCCTATTTCCAAAATTTTATGTAAATCGGTTTATAGGTAAAGACTTATTTTACGCTTCAATGACTGCACTATCTGTGTTACCTCGTCAATACCTTGGCGTATAACATAACCACTAAAAAAAAATCTTGATACGGATAGAAGAATGCAATATTTATTGCAGAAGAAGTACCTATATTTAAATAGTTATTTTTTTACTTCCTACTCGGTAAGTACTCCATTATAAATATGCTTTGAGTGAAGAAAGTATTACTGACTTCCCTAGGTAGGTAAATTAAATACTATGTGTGTATGACAGATTTAGAGGACTAGTGTCCATTGACAGAGCTGACTGTTTTTCAAATGAACGTTCTGCTATTATCAGTTTGATTTTCTTTGTTTATCTTATTTTTATTTTGCGTATGGCAGTACAGCGACATCAGTATATAATACAGTATAAAAAAATATATCAACATATAATACAGTATAAAATTATATAATTTAAAAACATTCTTTTTCATTTGGGAGAACTAGAGTAAAAAAATATAATGAACAATTCGCAAGGGAAGTGTGCTTGAATAGTTTCAGACTATTTTGCCTACCGCTAAGACGCAAAGTACGTCCTCAACTAGTAAGTATCACTTGCCCCCCTAGGTAGTTAAGTAATACGAAAGTATTACTTAGGGGGCATCCCTAATAGTTGAGTAATACGAAAGTATTACACACGTGAGATAACTTTGGCGATTTTTCGATCCCCCTACGTGATACGGTGATAAGTCGTGAGATTTTTCTCGACCCCCTCCCCCCTCCTCGAATCTCACGTGAGATTTTCTTTAATGCGTTTTTATTATGTAAATGAGTTAATTCGTGCTCGATTTCTTTAGCTTCGTTAAAAAAAACATTTTCTTATGATTTTTCTATTCGAGACTAGTATTTAAGATTTTTAATGACGTAGCGTAAAATCGCAATGAGATTCAACAATAAAATTCCTAAATAGAAATTACTGAAATTTGTGAAAGAATATTCACTCTAATTCAATCAACGGAGACTCATGTATGATCTCAAGTATGAATACTACTTCAACACTTTTTATTCCTCCATAACTGCAATAAAACGTTCCATTAGTTCAAGTAAATTAGTAATATTTTATAAATATGTGGAGAAAATGAAATTAACAATGGAACAATGGTTGTAATAAGTCATACGGAACTTTTTTTTTAGTAAAACTTATTAGTGCATCGTATATTTATTATAAAAGGTTATAGCATTATTTTTCATGAATAATCTTCCCATCGTAAGTATATGAAAAAGAAATATTCTTTTCAGAAAAAAATTTATTAACTAATAAATATTTATTAATAGTTAATGAATAATGTTAGAAGAATAGTTGTTCATATTTAATAAATGAATAAATTGTTTCCAAATAAATATAAATTATTTATAGTTAATAAATCACAGCGATAAAACATGCAAGCCGGCAAAACTTACTACGTTGGTATTTCAGCGATTATTTTTTGACGTTTCTTAAAACCAATGAAATGATTCTTTATTTGTCAAAAGAGTAAGTTTTAACCAATGATGTCATTATTATAGTGGGAATAAATCTTTTGTGATTATTCTCGGGAATAATCACTGTAGCTTTTATTTGCTCAGCAAGTGTCAGATAGTTGTCAAAATAATTACCTAATTGTGTCAACGCGATATATAAAATGAATGAAAATCATCGGTTCAGTACCTTTTCTGATGCAGAAATAACAAAAAATATTTTAGAAACTACTTCGAAAAACAATCTAATAAGTAATCAGTCTATATGGAGACAATTTAAGACCTTCACCAAAGAAAGAAATTATATTCTGGATCAATCTACTACAACAGCTACTCTGGCATTGATTTTGAAAGATTGGGCTTATAACATGAAAAGAAAGGACGGAAATGATTATAAAGAAGCAGTAATAAAGACAATGTGGAATAAAACGGCAAAATTAGTTCAAGAACTTTACTTTAATAAGTATAACAGGTCATTTGATCCTTTCAATGATATAGAATTCAAAAATGCTCGAGATGCAAAAAGAAAAATTTTACAAAAACATCCTGAAAAGCACAAACAAAGTTCGGTGGCACTTTCTAATACAGAATTGTTGAATCAAAAAATAATCTAGTCAAATATAACTCGCGAGTTCGATAAATTATAGAAAATAATTTGACAGATTTTGTTCAAACTTGTTGCCATTTGGAAATAGCCACTCGAGCCCTCCGGGCTCTCGTGACTATTGCCTGGCAACAAGTTTTGAAAAAATCTGTCAAATTATTTTCAATTTATTCTCACTCTCTTGTTATATTATTACTGATAATATTTTGACATTTCTCACATGAATCGTTATTTCCTTGACTTTCTGAAATGTGACCATATTACTGTTAGACATATTTTCTCGTGAAATAGTCATGTCGAATACCACTCGAGATGAAACAGGTAAGCAGGTAAAATTTCTCTCTTGTAACATTCAAGTATGTTGCTTAGAAAATTTCGCTCATGACATTTTTTCCAAAATCACGAGCCGTCAGGCGAGTGATACAAATGTCATTCGCGAAATTGCCTAGCAACAAACTTTCATATTACAATCGAGAAATTTTGCCGGCAAAATTTCATCTCTAGTGGTATTATATATGAAAATATCAAAAGTAATCACACAAAAAAATATTTTTTAGGCACAAGAATTTTTTCTCTTCGCAATTCTCATTATTATCGACATGATAATATTCTTAAGAATGGTTTCGAAATACCGATTTGTTCAATTGGAAGCAGATAGTTCAATCTATCTCTTTCGTGGAGAACAATGCCCACTGATTAAAGAAGATTCAGTACATTTGTATGGCAACGATGAAGATGAAGATTAGGTAACGTTTTTTCAACTGAAGTTTCACTATTTCAAAAGTATTCATTATTTGTATAATCTTTACAGCAATGAAACTTTTCAATTCTGCTTAGTTTCATAGACGTCTTCATGGAATTCATGGAAAGTTCAAGAGGACTTGCGTCTAATATTCCAGTCTTTTTTTTTGTACAAGGTTGTAATGAATCAGTCGGTTCATAACTGTCATTTCTAGGTAAAAATAAGAAATTCTTTGAAAAAAAGTGAAGAGAACCGAAGTTACAAGAGGAAATAATGAAATACTTAACTCTACTTCTTTCTAAGAAGATATCCTTATTGTATTACTACAAGAAAAAAAGGGAGAAATGATATGTCTTCTAAAATATCTAACTGTCAATCACTACCATAAAAAAATATTTTTTCTTAAACTCACTTTAGAACATTATTTTCAAAATTGTAAATCTAACAACGTTGGTGGAAAAATTTTGACTAGGTCAACCATGTTGTTATGAAATGTTTAATATATTAAAAAATAAGATATTTTGAGTTGAATTCGTACCACAACACATGAGAAATAAATGCAGATTAAGAAAAACAAATTTTTTTGTTAAGTTTTGTAAAAAATTTTGTTCACATGAAACGATTCCTTTAAGTTTTCTTGTCTCTTCAATTCTTACTGAAAGGCTCCTTGGCAGTATTGGAGTCTACAAGGAAGTGAGGTCCAACTTTGCTAATCGCATCCATTTTAACAAGCCGGTTTTCACAGTGAAAACCTGGTAAAAGAGAGAAAATACTTAGTGAATGAGGTCTGCCGCTCATGTATTTTAAAATGTATTTTATCCCATAAAATACATACTATTGCAGTGTATCGAAGGAAAGCACTCAGGTGCGGGAGTTGTTTATCTATCCCTTTTAAACCTACTAGATCACGATTTTCGAAAAAATTTTCATATATATAGGTTTATATATATATATATATATATATATATATATATATATATATATATATATATATATATATATATATATATATATATATATATATATATATATATATATATATATATATATATATATATATATATATATATATATATATATATATATATATATATATATATATATATATATATATATATATATATATATATATATATATTTATATATATTTATTCGAATTGTTGTTGCCTGTGATTTATTTTTAATCTCTTGATAATTATTAGCAATAACAGGCTGGTTGAATCTTAAAAAACTCGATTTAATTAATAAGTTGACGTTTCATTACGATATTGGTAATTGAAATTTCTTTGACATTTATTGATTCGAAAAAATTTTTTTGAAAAGACAAGGCTACTTTGTCTTGCTAATTATTTATTATATGCTATTCAGTCTAATATTAACATTCAAAATAGTTATCATTAGATGGTAAGGGAAACCAAAGAAACCTTTACCTACGTAATGTTTGAAAATAAAAATAATAATAGGGTACTATTTATCTAACAACAAAGAAATTAGTCATGGGAAAACATTAAAGATGTGGAGTAGAATTATCGGTATAGTACGTTTATATGGAAGCAGCCGTTGACACGTGTTTCGGACTCTTTGGTCCTCATCAGAACGGCGTAGCTAAGTATTGGATTGAAAATTTGGAGATGAAAATAGTTTAATAAATAAAATCCTCTGTTATGGAAGAAAATCACTTATTTGTGGTTTATTGTTTGAACTCTCCGGTATGGGAGATTTGGTCAAACTTTGCCACGGAGGCGATTAATTCCATCCGAGAGATCTCAGAAAGAGTAAATTAATATTAAAAAAGAAAATTAGTTTTGGGAAAATATTAAACAAGTAAAGCAAAAATTATCGGTATAGTTCGTTTATATGGAAGTAGCCGTTTTTAATGAAATTTTTATAATAAAATCCTCTGTTATGGAAGAAAATCACTTATTTGTGGTTTATTATAAAAATTTCATTAAAAACGGCTACTTCCATATAAACGAACTATACCGATAATTTTTGCTTTACTTGTTTAATATTTTCCCAAAACTAATTTTCTTTTTTAATATTAATTTACTCTTTCTGAGATCTCTCGGATGGAATTAATCGCCTCCGTGGCAAAGTTTGACCAAATCTCCCATACCGGAGAGTTCAAACAATAAACCACAAATAAGTGATTTTCTTCCATAACAGAGGATTTTATTTATTAAACTATTTTCATCTCCAAATTTTCAATCCAATACTTAGCTACGCCGTTCTGATGAGGACCAAAGAGTCCGAAACACGTGTCAACGGCTGCTTCCATATAAACGTACTATACCGATAATTCTACTCCACATCTTTAATGTTTTCCCATGACTAATTTCTTTGTTGTTAGATAAATAGTACCCTATTATTTTTATTTTCAAACATTACGTAGGTAAAGGTTTCTTTGGTTTCCCTTACCATCTAATGATAACTATTTTGAATGTTAATATTAGACTGAATAGCATATAATAAATAATTAGCAAGACAAAGCAGCCTTGTCTTTTCAAAAAAATTTTTTCGAATCAATAAATGTCAAAGAAATTTCAATTACCAATATCGTAATGAAACGTCAACTTATTAATTAAATCGAGTTTTTTAAGATTCAACCAGCCTGTTATTGCTAATAATTATCAAGAGATTATATATATATATATATTTATTTTTCACTTGTATATAATATGTTTATTTCACCTTGGATACGGTTGCTATAAACACACTCATTATGCCCTAGGCCATTATGCCCGCATTTGCGGGCATAATGGATTCAAAACGCCCGCTTATTGTACTAGGAGAAATGAAGCAAATTTTATTGATTAAATACTTCATAATCCTTGTCGTATACGACTCTGGATTTCTCCGGCAATGAATTATTCGCAGCTTTGGCTGCATTTTCTATGATACTCTTGGGTAAATTCATTTTCATTTCCATTATTTCTATAAGACTACACAAAGAAAGCAGCAATGACATTCACTGAATATGATGACAAATATATTCACAAACTTCAAAATATCAACCAATGACATGCCTACTATGAGAAGGAAAATGGATAGGAGCAATGAAACGATTTTAAAATCGCTTTTTCATCATAATATAATAATTTTTTCGTGAAAAATAAAATCTTGTATGCACCGCGTGCGTTACTAGATCCTTATGCCCATCGGGCAACATTCATCCCTCGGGCCAGAGGCCCTCGGGCCGAATGTTTCCCTCAGGGCATAATGATCTATATAACGCACTTGGTACATAAATAACTAATATATATATATATATATATATATATATATATATATATATATATATATATATATATATATATATACTAGCTGACACGGCAAACGTTGTTTTGCCATATAAATTATTTTTATTTATCTATCTTTCTATCTATTCATCTATCTGCCGATGTATCTCTATCTATCTAGATAGTAATCTATCTTTCTATCTGTCTATCTATGTAACTATCTATCTATCATTATATTTATCTATCAATCTATCTGACCCGGCAAACGTTGTTTAAATCATTAAAATGGCTTTTAAAATATATGGGTTGTTGATAGAAGGGTGAAAATTTGGAGTTGTTTGTATTTTTTAATGCAACATCATAAAAAATAAAAATAAAAAATTTAGTCCAAAAAATTTATAAAAATTTTTGGGGTGAACCACCCTAATCACTTAGGGGTATGAAAAATATATTACGACCTATTCTCAGACCAACTATTATTATTTTCGATTGCGATCTTGCAACCTTATTGCGGATCTGCGGATAAAATTTTAAAATAAATTCAAATTGCGATGGAAAAATGGGGGTTGATCGTAGAAAGGTAAAAAATTGAGAGTAATATGAATTTTTTTCATTTAAGTCATGCAAAATGAAAATAAAACTCTTGTCAAAAAAATTGAAGCTTATAATTAACAATTGTCTGAAAAATAAAAAAATTCAATTAACATTAAGGGGGATGGAAAATAGATGTTAGCCGATTCTCAAACCTACCCGATATGCGCACAAACTTTCATGAGAATCGGTTGAGCCATTTTGGAACTATCAAAATTTGCTCAAATTTTTTCAACCACCGCCATTTTTACGTAGATATTTCTTTTATCGTGGATTTTGAAAAACAGCTTCTGCAGATTGAGTTAGAGGGTTGAAGTTTGGTACGTACATTAAGAATATGTTGACTTAAAATCCTTTTTTGGTTTCAACTCTTTTACTCAAACGCGCTGCATTTCGTGGTGAATTCTGTTCAAATTGCATCTCGATCTACTATCAGTACGCGATGCACTTCGTGAAATTTTTTTTACAACAGAGGGTTGAAGTTTTGTACGTGGATTATGTTGATGTTGAGATACGTTCCATCGTTGGTTTCAACTTTTTTTTTCAACCATGATGCACTTCGCAAATTTTTGTTTCATTTCGGTTTGCTATTTAAGCTTGATTTTTCAAATATATAATTCTATCCGTTAGAATCGAATCTCGACACGATGCATTTCGCGAGAGAAATACGACCTTTGTGAAAAAGCTCTGCTGCTCATTCCTTTTTTCAAAATTTCCATTTGAAAATTTATTACTGTATACTGACTTTAAATTTCCAGAAATTTTGGTAGAAAAGAAATCGTTAGTTCTAGTAATACGTCCATTAAAATCAATTTTTTTTTGGGAAGTTTTTTTATAATAGTTTTTAGATTTAAAGTAAGACATATAAGTAGGTAGTTAAATAATTTCTCAAAATATATCAACTCATGTCACAAATATATTGAATTTTGAATATAAATAAACAATAAACAGCACTACAGATTTCAGGTATTTAAATCCCTAGAACAGACGATTTTCTTGAATTCAGTGTTTATAGAAAATATTCATTTACAGACACTAATATAATTATATGACTTATATAATGGTAGCAACCAACCACTTAAAATCAAATTGAATTATTTTCACTTTCATATATAGATTATAATCCATTGTCTTATGAAATAAATACTTTGAAATTATTGGCTACACATGAAGTATATTATAAGGAAATTTCAATAGAGCAACTTATACAGAAAGTGCGTCAGAGAATTCGATTGAATTTAAATTAAGTACAACGTTTTGCCATTATAGAAGATAAAAACGTCTCACTGAGATAATTGAACTTCAACATTTATATCGAAATATTAAATTCATACAGAAAAAATATTACTGAAAGTTAAAAGTTGAACATTTTAGGGTGAAATTCATATGAAAAAATATGAATATGTAAGGTTATATTGACAGAGGACGCAAAAATTCAATGAATACGAAAAACTTATACAATACGGTTACGTCTTGTCATATTCAATCAACTATTTCAATTAAGTAAATAAAAAGGAATGAAAATATTGTCATGCACTCAATTCTTTAACACAATAAAAAGAAAAACTCGATGCGATTCGAACGGATTGAATTATATTTTGAAAATCACATTTAAATAGCAAACCAAATTGAAAAGTAAAAAATTAATTATTTTTTTTTTTTTTTAAACTTCTCGAAATGCATCGTGACGGCAAAACAACAAATATATATATATATATATATATATATATATATATATATATATATATATATATATATATATATATATATATATAAGATATGATGCATTTCTAACACTTTAACTCAATTTGTTTCAAAAATTTTCGCTCAGGTAATCTCTCTGTCACTACCTTGCCTAAAGTTTGGAAATGCCAAAATTTTACTGAATTCATCAAAATTCTGATTCTGATACGAAATTTCATTTGAATGAATGAGATTCAATGGAGGAGCCAATATGTACCGGGAATATATATATATATATATATATATATATATATATATATATATATATATATATATATATATATATAAATAATAATAATATGTTGGAAAATTCATTCGAAAAATTGTTTCTGTTTGTGGCACGGATGTCCAATTTTCTAGCATTCTTTCTTAAAGGTTGAATGGGAATTCCATGTCCTCGAGTCTCGTGAAACAAGCTCCGTTGGAGGAGCGATTTGATCAATAATAAATTTTTCAAATAAATTTCCTAACGTAGTATTATCTTTATCATATACGCTGCAGATGTTTAGCGCAAATAAATATTAATTTTCCATATATTTATATATGAATATATATATATATATATATATATATATATATATATATATATATATATATATATATATATATATATATATATATATATATATATATATATATATATATATATATATATACTATTATTGCTATAAATCACTATACACGCAGTGAAAACCTATACAAACAATATCCATTTTCAAAAATTGAAGATTTAAAGACTTTGGAGCAGGCTAAATTGATATACAAAATCAAAAATAAACTAATAAAAACTAATGTTGAACTAAAACTAAATAAGGACATTCATGAACCTAACTTGAGAACCAGAAATAACTTGAGATCTAGATATTTGAGGACAAAAAAAGCACAGGACTCTACTATATTCAAGTGTATCCAAACTTATAACAGGCTGCCTGAAACATTATTTGTTGGTAAAGAGGAAAGTGTGAGTCATAACCTTAAAAGATATTTTAAAAACATAGACTGAATCCTTAATATTATTTTATATATTGTTACATAGAAATTTTCTTATGATTTTGTTATGTTTTATATAAATTTATTCTAAGGCCTCGGTGCCAGTATTTATTGTATACTGATTAGAGGTCTGAAATAAAACTATTATTAAATAAATATATATATATATATATATATATATATATATATATATATATATATATATATATATATATATAAATATATATATATATATATATATATATATATATATATATATATATATATATATATATATATTGTTTGTTCATTTTATTCGGTTCATATTGAAATTTTGTCTCAAAGTCAGATAAAAGAAAATAGTTGAAATAGATAGTAGTTTGTAAGAGAATAAGAAAAGATACGTAGGTATCTCACATCGTCAAAGGATAGTTCAAGAAATAAGACCTAGCCTAGTTGAGTAAGAAAAAAAATTGAATTGTTAATGGTTATTCTGAAGATAACAATAGACAATTTTTCCCCTGAAATATTTCAAAATAACCATCATACTGTATGTCAATATTAAAATGCAAATAAGTCAACATCAAATATGTCACTGCACTTCAGAGAAAAATTCGCTTCACTTTTAAACTTTGTATCTAAATACACGTGACGGAAATATCAATAAAAATCTATAAATCTGAACGCAGATTCTGAACTGAATATCAACACTGATATATGTTAAATAAATAAAAGATAATGGTTAAAGATTGGTATTCATAAAAGATAATAGGTAGATGTCAAATAGATAATAGGAAGATAATCACATAATATATCTCCAAGCGCAATGATAACTAAATAATTATTGAAAATTAAGCAATAAACGATCTTATTGTCATTCGCTTCAATTTGTATAAAATGATGAATAAACAAAGTGCTTGTGATCTGACTGAAGTAAAGTGATCACTTGTCGAACTTGACGCCTAGTTAAAGCGGAAAATATATAAGAACACCTATTGGGAAAATTTACAAAATATAAATTAGGAAAGGTAAGGAAAAATATTACAATGAAGGAAGAAAATAACTAGTACGAAGCACCTTGCAATTAACTCACAAATTTATAATAGTGATAAAAGGATTTTCAGGGAATTAGGTGACAATCCGAATAGTTTGAACTTGCTCTATATCAAAATTGTGAATTCTTCAAGAAATTGATAATTGAAGAGCATCAAATATGGGAGACAAGACAAGAAAATGTGAATTCAATGAGCAAAGCTCCCAGAAGCAACTATTTCTGTGCCCAGCATATAGCATATAGGTATAGATTATAATATAGATAAAATTATCCATATTTTATGCTAACAATTGTGAATATGCGTAGATAGTCTTGAGGTAAATAATAAATTGTAATGAAAAAAACATCACATTTCATGAAGAGAAAATTTAAGTGTTTTTTTAGAGTTTCACAACTTTCAATTAAAATAAAATTAAGAAATAGATATATATATTTAATATCAATATAACTGTCTTTATTGAATAGATAATTTTATGGCATTAATGTTTGAATATTATTTCGGCCATATATTCTCCACGGCTGGCGCGTACTAGGCGCGATCTGAAACCCCAATTCTCACACACTTTTCGCAGCATTTGCGGCCGTATTTCGCCAATAACTCGTCTAAAATTGATTTCCAGGTGTTCAATTGTTTTTGGTTTATCGGCGTAGACAAGTGACTTCACATAACCCCAAAGAAAATAATCTAATGGGGTTAAATCACACTGACCATTACCTGAAATTTTTCGTCATCAAAACTTTCTTTGAGTAAATAAGTTGTAGCACGCGCTGTGTCAGCAAGATTAATGTCAGATAATTGAGGTACGAAAAAATTTCCTCTCATGTCTCTATAGCGTTCATCGTTGACATTCTGATCATCATCATTTTTGAAGAAATATGGACCAATGACTCCGCCGGCCCATGAAGTGCGCGTGCGCCAAACAAAAGTTTTCTGTGGATGTAATGGTGTTTCGACAAAAACTTGTGCATTATCTTCACTCTAAATGTGATAATTTGGCTTATTTTCTCGTTCTGGTGTAATGAAATAATGAAATGCCAAACCAAACTAAAATCACCTATCACCTGTTAAATCGGTTGTCAAATAAAGCAGTACTGCCAAATCAAAGTTGTGAACCTCTAAAAAAGACCCTTCACTATTCAGGATAGATTATCGATTATTTTTGTAGTAGGTATACTAAAGTTAGTTCTTCAATAAGGTTATATATACCTACCGACAAGTTTTGTAACATGTCCCAAGCGCACACAGGAGATATATTGACCCCCACCAGTACAGAAGTGAAAATTGAACATAACCCGAGCACTAAGAAACGAGTGAGCAGCAAAGCTCCGTCACAGAGGTCGTATTTTTCCCTCATTTTCATTCTTTTTTACATAGAAACAGTTTGGAGGGGCATCGGTGGTGAGGAAATTCTCAAACCTTATAAAAAAAGTGACATTTCTTCATTAAACGGCGGCGGTTAGGAAAAATAGTTAATACTACCATGTGGCAATTTCCTAACATCAATTCAATCAATAACCTTCCAGCTCAATCTAGAGATGCTCAAAATCTCAAAAACCTCGAAAGAATAACAAACATCTACGGAAAAATGGCTATGGTTTGATAAAAAAGTTTATACCATCATGAGACGCTTTACTAACATCAATGAAATTCACGTACATATTTTGAATCCTCCAACTGAATTTTCAGGAGGATTGGAGGTACACATATCTGTTATCTGAATTCCAAACACCCTTCAAAAAGCCATAAAAAACTGAATTTGGAGATTTTGTTCAAAATCAATTCAAATTTTCTTGTCACAACTTTGAAAATTTTAGATACCTAATTTCAGCTAATTTGTTCTGATCGGAGTCACATACCGGGAATGTACATATAAATATATATATATATATATATATATATATATATATATATATATATATATATATATATATATATATATATATATATATATATATATATATATATATATATATATATATATATATATATATATATGATGAACAAAACTAAATTTGAATTTACTACGTTAGTTTTGTTCATCATGTTATATATATATATATATATATATATATATATATATATATACAGTGCTTTCATGATGAAAGGAACAAATTCATTAAAAAATTAGGTTTCTATTTCATGTTAAAATCCTCGGACAGGTCGATTAGTATTTTTATTTGGGCAATTTTCGCAATAAAAATTTTGTATACAGGGTGTCTCATTCAAGAGCTATGGCTTTGTCATTAGTTTTTTTAAAGGTAATACCCTGTATATTATTTCACTTTACAATTCTACGATAAATTCTTATCACTTTTTGTGAACATACCATATGCCTCAACTTGATGGATTCCCAGATTATAACGGAGATAGTGGAGCACCTGGAGATTTAAAATGTGGATTAAAAGTACAAAAAAAAATTTAGGTAAACGTCATTAAATCTGAAGAATGAAATTTCACATGTACCATCTGAATTCATTCAATGGTGCTGTATAGTCCGCAGTTTTCACGTTTTTAACGCTCCAGGCACTACACTACTTCATTGTTTAAGAAAATGCAATTACTTGAGAGAGAACGTATTGAAGTACTTATGATGATTGGTTTTGGAGATAGGGTGCGTTCACAAGAAGAAGTCTGCAATCTATTCAATGAAAATCATCCTGATCGTCCGCCAATTACTAGATCGACAGTCAGCAAAATTGAATCAAAATTCAGGAGATACGGCCACGTTAGAGATTTACCTAAAGGAAGACCACCGAGAGTATCTGAAGAAACAGTGCTGAACGTTCTACTAGAAACCCAAGATAACCCTCATACATCATTACTACAATTTCCAATAATTTCAATTTATCAGTAGGGTCCGTGCATAAAATACTTAAGGTAAATAAGTATCATCCCTATAAAATTAAGCTGGTACATGAATTATTAGAAGACGATTTTGACCGCAGAGTACAGTTTTGTGAGCAGATTCTTGAAATTCATAATCAACATCTAAATTTCATTACAAACATAATTTTTTCTGATGAAGCCACCTTTACTTTAAATGGCCACGTCAACAGACAAAACTGTAGGTATTGGGCGACCGAGAATCCTCATTGGATGCAAGAATGCCACACACAGCGGCCTCAAAAAATTAATACATGGGCAGCGATTGTTCGAAATCGTATAGTTGGTCCCTATTTTTTTGAAGGAACACTAAACGGAGAGGACTACTTGAACTTTCTCCAGTTCGAACTCATTCCGGCTTTAGCTGTTTTGTTTCCTAACCCACAAGATCCTGACATACCTATTAACGAGATATGGTTTCAACAAGATGCACCTCCTCACTATTCAATCGCTGTTCGACAATTTCTTGATGCAACTTTTCCCAACAGATGGATAGGACGGAGAGGTCCGATTGAGTGGCCGCCAAGATCACCGGACATAACCCCATTGGATTTTTTCTTATGGGGTTATTAGAAGTCTAAAGTTTATTTGAATAGACCAAATAATATTGATGATCTAAAAGAGAGAATCAGGCAGGAAATAAGACTTATCAGTCCAGAAGTAATTGAAAATGTGCAACGGGAAACATTGAATCGACTTCAAAAATGTCTCGAAGTAAACGGACAACAGATTGAACATATGTAAAAATTAAATTAGTAATTACATTTGTGTGTTTTCATATCGTACCTCTCATTACCCACTATCTCCGTTTCTGGCAATCCATCGAGTTGAGGCATATGGTATGTTCACAAAAAGTGATAAGAATTTATCGTAGAATTGTAAAGTGAAATAATATACAGGGTATTACCTTTAAAAAAACTAATGACAAAGCCATAGCTCTTGAATGAGACACTCTGTATACAAAATTTTTATTGCGAAAAATGCTCAAATAAAAATACTAATCGACCTGTCCGAGGATTTTAACATGAAATAGAAACCTAATTTTTTAATGAATTTGTTCCTTTCATCATGAAAGCACTGTATATATATATATATATATATATATATATATATATATATATATATATATATATACTTGATATATTTTCTTGGGTAATTAAGTCTATTTACAACTGATGGTATATCTATATTTACATACACATTAAGTAATGTTTTAACGTTTCAGCAATGACTGTTGCCATCATCAAGAAAAAAAATTTCTTCTCATCCATAGCATAAAATTACATGTATTAGATATAAAACGAAAACACTTTCGTTTTATATCTAATACATGTAATTTTTTATCTCGTTTTATATCTAATACATGTAATTTTAAATGAATTTGCCACTCTTGTGTACGGAAGAAAGCTATGGATGAGAGGAAAATTTTTTGTTGTTGTAAATAGACTTAATTACCCAAGAAAACAAATCAAGAAGAAAATATACGTAGAAGGTCTAAGAAATCAAGGAAAAATCAAAAAAAAAATATATATATATATATATATATATATATATATATATATATATATATATATATATATATATATATATATATATATAATATCTTTCGAACGAAAAGGACAATATTTATGAAATTTTGCAGGTAAGTGTAATGGCAAAAAATGCACCTATATATTTTTCGTTTATGATATACTTCCGGTTGAACCTCAACTTTTTTAATTTAAATGGGACCTCCTGTATATCTTTGCAGATGTTGAAAGAGTTTGGGATTTAGAATTCGTACATACTGGGTTTAGTGTGAAAAATCTGTATACACGAGGAATTATCGCACGTTTCAACTTCTTTTGAGTTTTTTATATTACCGTAAAAAAACGTTCAGATAAACAAATTGATGTTTTGTGTATGCATATGTAGTAAGTAATAAACATCAGATGCATTTTGCGCCATTGCACTTACCTGCAAAAATTTCATAAATTTTTTCCTTTTCGTTCAAAAGATATTTACTTGGTTCCATACTTTATCCCAACCCTGTATATATATACATTGGTATATATATATATATATATATATTTATATATATATATATATATATATATATATATATATATATATATATATATATATATATATATATATATATATATACCGTAGTCCTGGAAGTCAAAACGGATTTAAAAACCACCCTCACCTCAACGGTACCATTGTCATTATGTGGTATAGTTGTAGCTGGTTATTTGGTCAACAGTTATATTACCCATTCATATATTGGTGTCCAAGTAAACTTGAACCATTACCAGAGTACCTACAATAGATATAAAATACTATCCGGGGATATGGAACAAAGGAAATAAAATACAAAAACAAAATTATATTACCTATTCTATGATATCTTTATCTGAATTATCATGAATGAGATCATTATACTTTGTACGTTCCAATTCACTATCTTGAATTGACAAATTCTCTAATATTCGATCATTTTGAAAATATTGACATATTTAGTTCACTTTGTTTTCTATTATAAGAAATATATATTTTCATTATAGTAAAAATATTGATATATTAAATTCATCATAAAAAATATATATTTCAAATATAGTAAATACAACGAAATTGAATTTTCAATTATCCCAATATAATTTGTTTAAACCGGATAATTTCAAAGTCTTCAAAATTATGCAGCAGAGGAGAAGTGGCTTTGTGTACTATGCAAGAAATATAATTAACTGCTAATTTTGCTCAAAATCGGTAGGAGCATTTGAAGAAAGCTTTGAAAAATAGCTGAAATCAATCTGTGTATGTGGGAAACTGCACATTTCAATTCCTAAGACAATGAAGAGAATAGTATGCGGAACATCCAAAGTATATACCAAACTGGAAAGGCAGCAAACAAGGTTGAGGAAATAGGAATAGGAGTAGGAAATATTGACATCCTATAACTGAGATTGAATTCTCGCACATCACTTGGTGAAACATCATAAAGAATAAAGTATAAACTTTAAAATAAAAACACTTGGCTTATGTTTCACAATATAAAAAATCTTTAGATACTGTACTTAGCAGTAATAAAAAGTCGACATGTTTCGAGCTATGAACTCATTATCAAGACTGACTACAGGAGAGTATTGCATCGTAATTTATAAAACAGACAAAAGCAAAGGTGATACCTGAAAATCAATTTGTTCGTTTACAAGGGGTAATTGACTATTATGGGCGGAACTTATTTCGACAATTTCGAGAAGGTCAAGACGTTTACCCTTGTTACCTGAATGTAACAATTTGGTTTTGTTGAAATCCAGGAAGTGATTGAATTTTATACAATGTTCAGAGAAGCCAGTGGTATTTTTGTTTTGTAAAATTGACTTTTTATGTTCTTCAACACGAATATTTATATTCCTTCCTGTCTGTCCAATATAGAAAGCAGGACATTCGTCGCAAAATATTTTGTAAATACCACTGTTTTCTCCGATGTTAGATTTTTCTTTATTATTGACCAAGAATGACTTCAAGTTTCTTTTATTTGTACAAATTGTTTTAACGTTATTTTTCGATAGTCTGTTACAAATTTTGCTACTCAAATTAGGCACATAATTTATTGGGAAGTATTTTTGTTCTTCATTAATAGTTTTGCGTGGGGTATATTGAATGCAACAGATACTTTATTCGTTTTTTCCCAATGAGCTTGTCGATAAGACTTTCATTGTAACCGTTATTGATGGCTAATAATTTAATTGTATTAACTTCATTTTGAAAATTTGTTTCCGATAATGGAATCGTGAACAACCTATGTATGAACGAATGAAAAGCACTGAGTTTTATTTTAATGTGTTGGTTACTGTCGCTGTGAATTAAAGTATCTGTGAAGGTTGGTTTTCTATAAATGTTGAAAGTAAGAGAATTCAAATTCCTAGCAATCTGAACGTCTAAGAAATTCAAGGTACCGTTTTCGTTTTCTACTTCTTTTGTAAATTGAATCGAGTTGTAGAAAGTATTTATATATTTAAGGAAATTATCTAACTGCCTATCTGTACCGGTCCAAATACAAAAAATATCATCTACATAACGTCTCCATAATAAAACGTTAGTAATTAAATTATTATCAGTATTGAAAATTTTTTCTTCTAAATTATTCATGAGAATTTCACTCAACAAAGGCGATAACGGTGATCCCATGGGCAATCCGTCTTCTTGTTTGTATATTATATTATTAAATTTGAAATAACTCTGTTTCAAACATAAGTTTAAGGCAGACATTGTTTCGTTGACTGCTTGAGTTGTTAAATTTGGGTTCATCTCTAGATATCGCTTAACAATATTTTTAACTTCTTGAGTTGGCGTAGAAGGAAATAAGTTGATAACGTCAAATGAAATTAATTTAGCATTTGAAGGAATTTTGATATTCTTAAGATGATTAACTAACTGAATAGAATTTTTAATGCTGTACGCCGGATTGACATCCTATGTAAAACCCATGACGCATACTGGACAGTGTTAGATTGATGAAAATTTAATAAGTAGAGTTAACCAAACTTAGAAGACTTAGGGCCAAAATAATTTATTCAGTATGCTCCAAATGCCAAAACAGTTTTCGGCGTTCATCAGCCACAATGTTAATAAATTCTGGCTCAGATCTGCCAGCCCTCAAACGATATGAAGGGTGGAATCTAGTACAGATGCAGACGGCTATATTGATGACTCTTCGAGAAATGAAATGGAAGTTTCAAAAAATATTGTGTCATCAGTATCTTCTGCTCTCATGGAACCAGAACAAGGAGCGCCTGCTAGGATGCAACATTAAAACGTGTACTATGCCTTGGAGGGAGAACTGTACTGATAACACGCCACCAAAAATATTATCCATTACAGAAAATAAGATGAAAAATAATACTGCTTTTTCCGGGGTAATCTTGATGAAATACTCCAATGTTACCATAAATATTAAATACTAATTTTTGGAAAGAAGTTCCTTACGGCAGGCTTGTAGAAATATGCGAGACTAAAGGTGTGATGGAAGTAGACTGACGAAAGTCACGCTTTTATATACTATGTAGGTTATTCTTGCTTTATTGATTTGTAACAAATCAAATTTTGAGTGATGATCTGGTCCAGTTGGATACTGGAGGTGAGATTTTGCGTTTGATGGTCCTGTTATTTCAGTGATTTGGAGATCACTTACTTCAGGTTTGAGTTATATCAAAATATTGCTTACAAGATTTGTATGATTAGTATTTTGTTGTCGGAATTAAAGCCAGTTTTGATTGCTGAACTCTGATCCATTTATGGGGCCCGTTTGGGTCAATAGGCATACCATCTCCTTAAAAGGGTCAAAAGTTGAGCAAAAAAAAAAGTAATTTTCTTGAATATATTTTTCCTTCTACTCCTACAGAAAGTACTCACTTTCCTCCCTCACACCAGGAAAGAAAGTCATACTTCCTTCCCATTTTGAATATGTAGGATTCCGTGGCTGACTGACAAAGACATTAAACATAAATTGGTTATTTGTGCTGTAAATAAAGTTTCAAAAAAGGTTCAACTTAAGGCAGAAGGAAAAATCATATGCATTACTTCGCGTCGGGCAGTAACCTACATCCTACGAGAGGAAAAGTGGCACTTTCCTCCATAGTAATGGACATAGCTATTGCTTTCTATCCCATCTTTTTTCTTCATACTGGAGGCCCGGACCTCCAGTAATATAGCAATTTTAACAACTGGGTATGGCCTTCTTAATTTGGTTTCCTTAGGAGCAAAATTGCCCGAATTGCTTCCATATTGAGGCTATTATATTTTAAGGCACTGCATTCTATACGCTGCATTTATATTTTCTTCAGTAGTACTGCCGAAGCGTTTATTTTTCAATAGAAAAATATGAAGTATCTGACGTTTATTTGAGAACCAACTTGCAATTAATCCATTTGTAATCACACCTACTGGCAGTTTATCCGATGTCAAACTGATAAAACGTGTATTGAAATGCATTGTTTTTGACCGATAAATTCAGTTGTTCAAGTTATTGACTAATTCCCCTCGTGGAATAATAACAACAAGCTTTTATGAAAATTATGGCTGATTTTTAAGAACTATGAGGGTATAACCCTCGACAATTCCGAATACTATTCTTAGAGGACAAAGAATAATTTTATTCGTACTCACCGATGAAGGCCAATTTTATATACATATATATATATATATATATATATATATATATATATATATATATATATATATATATATATATATATATATATATATATATATATATATATATATATATATATATATATATATATATATATATATATATGTCGCAGTCTTATTGTAAAATCAGTCATATTATAATACGACTAGGCATATTGCAATATGACCGAAATAATCGAGGATCTCATAATTTGACTGATAATTTAGGGCGTATTATAATACGCCTGTTGGTTATTAGGCTTATTGTTCAAAAAAATCTGTACGCGATTGTTTTTAGGATATGACTGTTTAAAATACGTCGGATTATAATACGACTGGTAATGTGCCAGGCAAATTATGGATATCGCTTATAGGATAAAAAAACAAATGGATTTGGATTACTTATTTATACATGGTCCACTTTTATGGCATTTACTTGTGCATTTCATATGGGATTTGAAACATAAACATTTATTATTATGACACTGTGACTTGCTTGGTTTGCAAGAGCACTTTTTGAACCCCTGACTTTCGAACTTTGAAAATAATCTCAGAGCTTCTCTCAAGGAAATAACTTTATTCTCTGGAATATTGATTACTTCATTATCTCTGCAATCAGTCATTTCATCCCTCGAAAATCATCGGTTAAAAAGTCCATGGATGGTGTCAGTTTGGTAAACACCATTGGAATCTTTTACGATGGTTCCTATAAGATATTTTTGGGATCGAGAGGTACTCTATCTACTTTAGGAACTTCGATTACTACTTTTTGACCTATCTCAAGAGGTTTCAATTTCTCATTACTTATGTTTAGCATTTTTTCTGCAGCTTTTTTTAGGCCCACTACACATTTTTCTCTTTGGTTCTTGACTACTTCATCATTTTTGCATAGATTGCACGTCCGTTCTGATTCACTTGTGAAATTAGAAGTATCTTCATAATGTTGTCCACATCCTCTACATACATCTTCAGAGATCTTGCGAGTCCATTTTCAATGCAATAATTCGCACCAAAAACTGAACAGTCAGTCACAACCACAACAACAGCGCAGTAACACACGATTAGTCTGACAAGACATCAGTCTTATTACAATACGACGAGTATAATCACTCAGAATCCAGAGTATTCGCGCGCTTTTGAATTTTGACAATAACCCTAAGGATCAGCATGCGTATTACAATACGCCTTAAATTGTCAGTCAAATTGTGAGATCTTCGATTATTTCGATGGTATTGCGATATGCCTAGTCGTATTGAAAAAGCCTAGGCGTATTATAATATGACTGATTTCACAATAAGACTGCGACATATATATATATATATATATATATATATATATATATATATATATATATATATATATATATATATATATATACAGGGTGAGTCTTTGATATGGGAAAGCTTGATTGCACCTACACCGTTGATGATATCGAAACTAACCAAACGGTTCTGCAAATGGAAGGTCAGAGTGCAGTTCGTAAAATTATTTTGCCCTTCACAGGGTGTACCATTTTTACGGAGCAAATTTTAAGGTACTTTTTTTAAAGGGCACTTTATATATTTTACCCATATTTGCCCTTTATTGAGATTTATAAATTCGTTAAGTTTTTGCAAATCGCTTCAGCCGTTCAGAAGTTATTCAATTTTTTCTGAAAATTAATGCCTTTGCAGGCATTTTCAAAAAAAATCGCAGGCCACTTGGTTTTTTGAATATCAAATTGTTATTTGGGCTGTGTCTAAGTAATTATTTTGGGTATCTTTTGTCGGAGAGATAATCTATTTTAATTGTGACATTACCTTGCTGTGACACATTGATTTTGGTGAACTTTGAAAGGCCGTATCTTGATTTTTTTCAAATGGCACTATATTTATTTGAATACTTAGTCGCATTGAACATGTCATTCTTCATCTTTTCTATTTTTTATGTTTTTTTCCAAAAGTTGATAATAGAAGATTATTCACATTTTCAAAAAAATCAACACATTATTTCATCTTTTAAACGAGTGACATGAAAAACAATAAATTCTGATAACAGACTTTCACTTGTTCATTGTTGTTATCCATGGCCTTCTATTGATTCATGCATTTAATTTCAGAAAACTGTCTTTTATTTGCGCGTTTCTGAGAAAAAGTTTATACTATCATATATTTTTGAGAAGGTAAAAAAAAGATAAATTTTATAGTCTATAAATATACAGGGTATTCCATCTGAAAAAACATAAGTTTGCTTTATAACTCAAAAATAGTAAATATGTAACAAAAATTATCTACACCAATGGTAACAAACTACGGAAAAAAATCTATAGGAATGTTATATTACCTTTTCGATAAGATGAGAGATAACGGCGATACGACAGGGATCCCAAAATACAACATTTTCACAAATGCCCTGTATCTTAAAAACTAAAAGGGCTATTAAAATTCTATTGACGGTATCGTCAGTTTTACGAAAAAGTAGCACAGTGTCGCGAAAACCGCAACCCTCTATCTTTTCAAAAATAACGGAGATACCATTCAAAAGTACCCAAAATGGGACACCCTGTACTGAGCTTTTATAATTTGTTTTCAATAATTTCTCATCAAACTTTGAAATTGACGCCCGCGGCAGTTACGTTGACGTCTGTTATCAGAATTTATTGTTTTTCATGTTACTCGTTTAAAAGATAAAATAATGTGTTGATTTTTTTGAAAATGTGAATTATCTTCTATTATCAAATTTTGGAAAAAAACATAGAAAATAGAAAAGATGAAGAATGACATGTTCAATGCGACTAAGTAATCAAATAAATAGAGTGCCATAAAATCAAGATATGGCCTTTCAAAGTGTACCAAAATCAATGTGTCATAGCAAGGTAATGTCACAATTAAAATAGACTATCTCTCCGTCAAAAGATACCCAGAATAGTCACCTAGACACAGCCCAAATAATAATTTGATATTCAGAAAACCAAGTGCCCTGCGATTTTTTCAAAAATTTGCCTGCAAAGGTATTAATTTTCAGAAAAAATTAAATAACTTCTGAACGGCTAAAGCGATTTGCAAAAACTTAACGAATTTATGAATCTCAATAAAGGAAAAATTCAAATATGTGTAAAAATATATAGAGTGCCCTTTACAAAAAGTATCTTACAATTTGCTCCATAAAATTGGTGCACCCTGTAAAGGGCAAAATAATTTTACAAACTGCACTTCGATATCATCAACGGTGTAGGTGCAATCAAGCTTTCCTATATCAATGACTCACCCTATATATATATATATATATATATATATATATATATATATATATATATATATATCTAATTAAGGAATCTTGATATCGACGGTACTATAATTTCTATATATTAAAATATCTGGAAGCGGTCTATCTGGAAATTGAAACTGTCATTTTCTCGTCCACTCAATAGTTCGTCACTATTTGTGACTTCATCAGGAGTAATCAGGTATAGAGTTGTGTTTTAAAATTGAAAAACAACATTCAACTGATGCAACACGACTGTCTAAGTAGTGTTGTCTGAACGTTAATTGTTCAGTAAAGTTTTCTAACTCAAATGGTCTGTTAATACTAGAAAAAGTTAAGTAAATATATATATATATATATAAATATATATATATATATATATATATATATATGTATATATATATATATAGATATATATATATATATACATAGATAGATATATTTGGTCAGAGTTTGACCAAATCTCCCAAACCGGAGAGTTCGAACAATGTACCACAAATGTGTGATTGTCTTCCGAAGCAGGGGATTCTGCTTGTTGTTGCTGTTTCAATTCCAGGTTTTCCATCGCATACTTGGCTACGCCGTTCTGATGAGGACCAAAGAGTCCGAAACACGTGTCAACGGCTGCTTCGACATATGCGGGCTAGACCGATAATTCTGCTTGTTTCATATACTATTTCCCCGCGATAAATTTCCTCTTTGTAGTTTATTTCCACGGTCCAGGATCTCGCGGATGGCATTAATCGCCTCCGTGGTCAGAGTTTGACCAAATCTCCCAAACCGGAAAGTTCGAACAATGTACCACAAATGTGTGACTGTCTTCCGAAGCAGGGGATTCTGCTTGTTGTTGCTGTTTCAATTCCAGGTTTTCCATCGCATACTTGGCTACGCCGTTCTGATGAGGACCAAAGAGTCCGAAACACGTGTCAACGGCTATATATATATATATATATATATATATATATATATATATATATATATATATATATATATATATATATATATATATATCAGGGGCGGCTATTCGAAGGCGGCTAAGGAGGCTAAGCTTCCTCCTCAATATTATTCCGTGTATCACTAATATATTATATTGAATAGTCAGCATTCAGCATATTCATATTAATCAAAATCATATTATTTGATGCACCTACCTTCCTTTCAACCAACAGTATATAATATAATTTATTAATTACGATAGAAGGTATTTACATTTACTGCATTTCATTCATTTCAAGATTTGTAGCAACGCTGCAGAGGCTTGAAAAAGTATATTTTCAACGTTCACTATGCCTGCCACAGAAAAGCAAACAACGGTGCGAATACTGCGAATGAATACTTCATTGCAATAGAAAAGTAAATGGCAACACCGATGGAACCTAAGTCTCACACAATGTCGACCAATCACAACTATAGGCTTTCGGGTAAAATCGAGTGAATTCGTTGGACATGAACCGTTGGACGTTGTCGTTGTCACTAGTCGTGGACGAAAACAGTTTCGTCGGTTTTAATTCATCTTATTGGCGTATTGTTTTTAAAACAGTTCGGTTACTGAAGTTAATTTTAAAAATTTCAATGCTGACTTAGTGGAATATTTGTTATCCCATAACTTTAGTGCACTAAGTTAAAACGATAAAGTTTTGATAAAAACATTGCGACCTACCCCAGAATTAAACAATTTGGTGCAGCGTAGCAGAATCGCGGTATTAATATCAGAAATTATGAGAAACATCCTTGGCTTACGGGATCACAGGTAGAAAATAAATTATTTTATTGGCAGTGTTTACTTTTTACTAGGGAAAATGTCTCTGTTTGGCACTGGCATCTATGCAGGAATTATGGTAATTATCGATAATACAACAGACTGCCCGGATTTTCTTGAAATTTCGGATTATAGCTTATTTTGGCCTGAAAAAGCCGAATATGAAATTTGATTTTATTTTATCGTATTGGTGAAATATCATTCATCATTCAGATGATAATATTAAAATAATTTTTTTTTTCGGAAATCGAATTTTCTACATTTACATTCTCCAGATTGAGAGAAGATACTACATTCTATATGTAAAATTATTTCAAAATAAAATTCATTATTTATATGAGATACTAAAATTATCTAGAAAAGATATAGAGGAAGAGCCTGGAAAATCAATTTACTCATCGCAAGTTAATCTCAATGCTTCCTTATACTATCATAACATTTATATAGATGGAATACGGAATCTCTTATTTTTTTCCAGAAGCATAGTGACAAGTTTAAAGGAGTTAAGATTTTCTTAACGTATAATTGAATCAGATAATTTTAAACAATAAACTTTTCAACGTAGTATGAAAACTCAAATGCACTCAGAAAATGAAATTTGTGAATGTGAGAAAATATGCTTACTGATATATATCGATAACATATGATAAGAATGATTATATTGTATTGTTGTATATCATAATTCGACATTCTTTCAGTTATTATTTTCTTTTGTACGTGTACGACATAAAAAAATGGATGAAGGTGAGCAAATAAGTTGTATCTTATAAAAATATTATTACACTTCATTTCCAATTTATGTATTTATATATTCATACATGGGTATATATTATCATATATATATATATATATATATATATATATATATATATATATATATATATATATATATATATATATATTTATATTTTTCAGTCGTTCTTGACTGTATCGTATTTTTATTGATTTATCTATTTTTAGTAGTAACAGGCCATTTAAGATTGAAAAACTTTATGAGTTAACGTTTCGTCACGAATCTTGTGACTGTTTCCAACTTTTTAAAATATCAAAATAACTCTGACATTTATGAGTTTTTGAATGATTGAAAAGTTCAATATCAGAAGTCAGGTTTGCTAGGGAACCATAGAAACCATTACCCACATAATGTATAAGTATGATCTTTTACATAACGATGTGGCTTTAAAATTTAATTTTGGATTTCTCAAAATCTGGATGGTGTTGAAAAAGTTAAAAATCTGTATTATTTGAATTTAATTTATTGGAGAAGTAAGTTGAATCGATGTTGCACCAAAATCGAAGAAATATTCGTAGAAAAAGATCAGAAGTACCGAGAAGTTCTAGAAAAGTTACATTTTCGAAAGATATTAATTTTTTGTTAGAATTGGTATATATATATATATATATATATATATATATATATATATATATATATATATATTTATATACTGCTGTACAAATCATGAATTGAAAGAAATAGGCATTTCCAAATTCAAATTCTAACGAATGTTCTGCTGCTAAATACAGTATCTAAATATTTTTATATAGTGGAACTTAAGCCAAGTGTGTTTTATTTTAAAGTTTAAACTTTATTCTTTATGATGTTTCACCAAGTGATGTGCGAGAATTTAATCTCAGTTATTTTGAAAAATTATGAACAACTTTCCAAAGAAAACTAGTTATATGTATTCCAAGATTTGTATTAGGAAACAATTAAAAAATTGTTAATTCACTCCGTGTCAAATAAGCTGCACTGATGAGATCTAATAAGATCGAAACAGCTGTATGCAGATTTTGAGTCGAGGTGACTTGATTTCTATTATTCACTGCTGGATTGTGAATGTTGAATTTTTGACTTGAAATTCATATAACCAGCTCCCTCAGAAAGGTGTTTGCTAATTTTTTAAATTATTGAAGAATTTTCCTTTTTCCCTTTATGTACCATATATTCTATGTATCGATTTTCGTGCTGCGTGTGGTTTATTTTATTTTTTATATAGCCCCATATGAAGAAATCTATTATTATAATATTATGGAGCCATTATTACCAATCCACTCGTTTTGAAATCTTTCATTAGGATAAACCTTTTCTATATTGAACCAACGGAATTTCGTCAAGTAGTTCAGAAAGAAAATCATCCAAAATTTCCAAATATCTTAGGCTAATCTTCCTCCTAAAACGAAACAAGATACATTGAAGCTTTAATGTATCTTCTTTCGCATTTTCGACGGTAACTTGAATCACCAAAGATATTTGGAAATTTTGGATGATTTTCTTTCTGAACTAATTGACGAAATTCCGAGAGAAGTTTTCGAATACTTAGGTATAAGCCTTTTGTTTTAACTGTGGTCGATTGGCGCTATCCTCAGAAGATGTGTCTTCAACAGAATGGGCAGTAATTTGAATAATATTTACTTAACATTTTCAACAGGAAAATAATAGAACTTGTTTTGCAGCAGTGTTACATATAAGTTTCCATTTTTGTTATAATAATTATTAAATGCATCTCTGTTTAGTAACTCATATTAAATAATATTTTTTTAATGAATATTTTTTTCATTCTAACCTATATAAATGGAAGTGATATTTTTGTTTATTGCGCCGAACGATCTATCAAAGTGATATTTGTCTTGACTTACCATAAAAAAAAAGAAAAAATTATCTAAATACAGGGTTAATACTTAGAATTTTATATGAGCGTTATATATTTTTGAAAAGCGCAAAACATTTGTGTTTTGAATATGGAAAAATATACAGAATGTTCCATTTAAAAAATTATAACATTGGGTTATATCTAAACAATGACAGCTCATTTCGAAAATCTGACTAAGACAGTTTTTACTTCTCCTTTAAGTTAAAAGACAGCTGTGATACAAGAGGGGACCAAAATGCAATATTTTCAACTTCGCCCTGTATCTCAAAAACGAAGCAAGCTATGAAAATTTTGTTCACGGTATCGTAATATTCACAAAAAAGTAGTCAACGTTCGCGAAAACCGCAAATTTCTATCTTTAAAAATAAGCGAGTTACCCCGTGAGGACATCGAAAATGGGACAGCCTGTATATGTATTTTTCCTGAATTCCATTTTAATTCTCCACTCAAAAACTTCATCTTTTTTCTTTATTCCAGAATGAGTTTATAAGCTAGTTCAATTAATTTTAGGGAATATTTTGAAATTACCTGAACTGAATATTATCTACATCAATACATACTTATCCTTTCTGGATATGAACGACATATAGATTTGTGAAAGTAGAGAAAACAATTGTCAATAATACCTCTAAACTTGTGAAGTGAGTATTGAATTTGGGTCTTCTTCCCACTTACTTACAACGTTTTATCGAGTGTGCTGGTGTATTTTATTTTCATTGAACGACATAGAACATCTGTCTTAATTAAAATGAAATTTTATGTCTACTCATTTCAGATACAACCATCACTATATAATTAAACATTTAATATCCATGACATTCGAATTGTGAAAACGTTAATTGAATGCTTCCATTTAAAATTAAACTAGGTACTGACAATTTTTTAGAATTAGAATTCATAGATCCGTCGATAAATATTATTTATGAACGTAAGTTTGTTTAAATAGAATGATGTTGAGGTAATTTTTTCCGAAAATACCAAATATGGAGGTGAGGTTAACTTGGTTGGTGAACAAATTTTCGAAAACCATGAAAAAACTAGAAATATACGTAAAAATGGCGACGTGAAAAATAAAATTTATAATTTCAAAGGAAATTTCTCAAAAACACAAGCAAATTTTCAACCCTCTAACTCAGTTTGGAAGGGTTTAGTGTTGCAAAAAATCCCTCTTTTGCCTCCGGTATGAAAACTTTTGGCTCATGCTACTCACAGGAGTTTCCAATAGGTTTGTCCAGAACAAAAAAAAAATATATATATATATATATATTTATATATATATATATATATATATATATATATATATATATATATATATATTTATATATATATTATATATATATATATATATATATATATTATATATATATATATATATATATATATATATATATATATATATATATATATATATATATATATTATATATATATATATTTTTATATATATATATATATATATATATATATATATATATATATATATATATATATATATATATATATATATATATATATTAGTAGGGGAGCCCGAGATGCTAAAACGAAAAAGAGGTTATATGATGTAGGTATGCCATTTCACTGGGGGGATAAAACGTGTACAGACTTTGAAAAATGTAAAAAAAAAATTGGTATATAGAAATACTCGAGCGCGTCAGATATATATAATTTATATACCCCACATCGTCTCTGATAACAAAGATAAGTTAATCTGCCGTTTTGAATGGTGGGGGTGACCGTACGAGACCAAAACTCATCGCCGATATTCGAAAATGCAAATTCAAAATAAAAATAAATATTCAACTGTGCTCAAGAATGTCAAGGTGACGTTTTGTTTTTGCAACTTTGTGATTCTCCTATTTCCTTATGAGTTTTTCGAACGATCCATTTTTTTTACTAATCTGATCTGCCCTAGATGAACGCCTCCATATTGAGGGTTCATGTATGGTGGGGATACTTAACAGGGTGCAAGTTTCCCCCAATATGTTATTCTGTCGCGCCGGAGTAAATCCAAAAATCCCCGCTTGGGCTCCCCTACTATATATATATATATATATATATATATATATATATATATATATATATATATATATATATATATATATTTATATTATATATATATAATATATTATATATATATATATATATATTATATATATATATATATATATATATATATATATATATATATATATAAATATATATATATATATATATATATATATATATATATATATATATATATATATATATATATATATATATATATATATATATATATTTATATATACAGGGCGTTCCAACGAAAACTTGACCCCCCCTGTAAGTCAGAAACGAACGTGTGATCGAAAATTTCAAAGAACACATCAATTTTTATTTCTAGGGGGACTAGTTCTAATATGGAAATCATACCCGAAACTTCACCCCCTTGCGGTCAGCAACTACCCCCCATATTTTCTTTAATGGCATGGGGGGTCGAGTGATATATCATTTGAAAGGTCTTTTGTCCCTCTATCACCTCCGTATTTTTTTTTGGAATTGGTTCATTTTTTATTGAGAAATTAAATGTTGAACGTTTCATTTAAGAAAAAACAGAAAATTCGCTTATTTTACCGAGGAAATAAACAACAAATAGTATCAATGGAAACAACTCTACTAAGCCTACAAATCTAGAAGAGCTGCGACAGAGAATTGTTCGGGAATGCCGATTGCTGACTCCGGACATCTTTTATAATGTAAGGAACGCTTTCGAAAGTAGACTGTATTATTGTATGGAAGTAAGTGGAGGTCGTTTTGAACAATTTATCCGTTGATTTTGTTTCCATTGATACTATTTTTTGTTGATTTCCTCAATAAAATGAACAACAGCGAATTTTCTGTTTTTCTTAAATAAAACGTTCAACATTTAATTTCTCAATAACAAATAAACCAATTCAGAAAAAAAAAACAGAGTTAATAAGTGGAAAAAAAGATCTTTCAAATGATGTATCACTCGACCCCTCATGCCATTGAAAAAAATATGGGGGGTAGTTGCTGACCGCAAGAGGGTGAAGTTTCGGGTATGATTTTCATATCAGAATTAGTCCCCCTAGAAATAAAAATTGACGTGTTCTTTGAAATTTTCGATCACACGTCCGTTTCTGACTTACAGGGGGGGTCAAGTTTTCGTTGGAACGCCCTGTTATATATATATATATATATATATATATATATATATATATATATATATATATATATATATATATAGAGGCTACTTCACAATGAAATAATTCTTTTTATTTTTTGTCCGATTGTACTTAATTCTTCTTTAACTGATAAGTAGATGTTTGTCTTACGGTACACACTATATTGTAACTGAGAATGAGTCATTGAATAGGTACATTCCTGATACTGTATGTCATTTGAAAAATTAAAAAGTTATTTGATAATTTTTCGAAATGATGAATAATCTGTATCATGATTATATTGATAGCTGACGAAATCAGTGAAATCGATAAACATCAGCAAATTTTAATACAAATGAATTATGTCGATTATCGTTTGCTCAAGCCAGATAATGTCTGTGCATTTGTATCTGAAGACAATGTCAAACTGATTGCAAATAATAAGTCGCATGTTTAAAGTGATTGTGAAACAGAATTCTGAATGAGACGTTGAGATGTTAGCCGAATAAACATTTATTTTTCTTGTCATCTCAAAAAAATTGAGCAATGATCTCTAGATATTAAGTTATTTTATCTACAACCGTGCGTAAATTATGTTTTTACACACCCATAGTAGTGCGGTAACTATTACTTTAACGCACTAGTGCGGTAAAAATCAGTTTAACGCACTAGTGCGGTAAAAATCATTATTATTATTATTGCCTATGGGTTTTCTTTTCAAATAAGCTATTAATCTTGGAAATTTGTCTATCTGCATGTTCTTTTTTATGGACAAGGTGGACTTCAGCATTGAATAATAGCACCAAAGCGACTTCTTTTCCTTGAACTTATCTTCAAAATAGGCAATTAATACATCTTCATTAGTGTTATCCACTTTTTTATGGGAGCACCATTCAATTAACATATCATAGGCCTTTTCGTAGCGAATTCCGGATTTCTGTGGTAACAAGTTCGCCGTAGCAGCTTCAACTAGCCGTGAAATCTCCATATTTTCGACTGACATTTTGACTGACAACTAAGTGGCGTTGCTTTTTTTTGTCGCTATGACTTCCTAATTTTCATAACAATAAAAAAAGTTAAAACATTGCTGGTGACCAAGTTGGGAAATTTTAGACTATAATTAATTTATATTTAATCAAAACGAACGGTTGTAGATAAAATAGTATACATAACTCGCGTGGTAAAGGTTTTATAGTTACACACTTATTATGTAATATACTATTTCATGATGCCTTATAGTGAACTACAGATGCAACTCTAGATAAAAATAACATTTTTACGGGGTCATCTAGTGAATTATTCTTTATTGTTTACTTATATTTATTCACTAGCTCTGTGCTTTTTGTAAGTATATACATATATACCTATATATATATATATATATATATATATATATATATATATATATATATATATATATATATATATATATATATATATATATATATATAATCTCTTGATAATTATTAGCAATAACAGGCTGGTTGAATCTTAAAAAACTCGATTTAATTAATAAGTTGACGTTCCACTATGACATTCATAGTTATTCAAAACTTTTGAAAAAAATTGAAAATTCTTTGACATTTATTGACTTGAAAAAATTGAATAGATAAGATTGATCTGTTTTGTTAAAAATTCTTTCGGATGTAGCTGTTCTTTGTTATTTATTACGTGCTATTCAGTCTAATATTAACATTCAAAATTGTTATCATTAGAAGGCAAGGGAAACTACAGAAACCTTTACCTATGTAATGTTCGAAAATAATAATAATAGGGTACTATTTATTTAATAGAAAAGAAATTAGTCACGGGAAATATTAAAAAAGTAGAGTAGAATTATCGGTATAGAACGTTTATATGGAAGCAGCCGTTGACACGTGTTTCGGACTCTTTGGTCCTCATCAGAACGGCGTAGCTAATTAAATCGAGTTTTTTAAGATTCAACCAGCCTGTTATTGCTAATAATTATCAAGAGATTAAAAATGAATCACAGGCAACAACAATTCGAATAAATATATATATATATATATATATATATATATATATATATATATATATATATATATATATATATAAATATATATATATATATATATATATATATATATATATATATATATATATATATATATATATATATATATATATATATATATATATATATATATATATATAAAGAAAAACACACTAGATAACCGCGTAAAAATATTATATATATATATATATATATATATATATATATATATATATATACATATATATATATATATATATATATATATATATATATATATATAAATATATATATATATAATATCTATATATATATATATATATATATATATATATATATATATATATATGGTGTTTCAGTAGGTCTAAAACGGATTTAGAATCCATTCACGCATCCAAGTGTAGACTTTCGATGCATTGCAATAGTCTATTCATTTCAGGCAAAGACGATTCAACATTGAATGAGAGTTGTACTACCGAGTTGAATCTAAAATTTGTATTTGTTTAGGAATAGTAGTTTATATTCGAACATAATTCGAAAAACAAATTTAAAGAGCTGTTTATTAATAAACATGAAAACTCTGTTCTGAATATTCTTCTGTTGTTTGCTAGAGTTTTATACAATATAAAATGCAGCAATAATACCTACAAATATGAATATAAGAAAATTCAAAGATTTATAAAAAAAATTTTTGTGAAAATTAACTAATAAAAAAATTCACTCAGTTGTATGAAAAGATAAAATTCTTGCTTTGATAGTTAGTTCTTTCCGAAATCAGAATTTGAAAATCGTACCTAAGGTTCATAAAGGTGAATAATTAGAATTAAAATATTTTTGATATTTTTATGTGTTGAACATTTTATAACTGATCGTATCTAGCACAATTGTTATCTTAATAAAATATTCCCCAATTGCGTTAATATCCAGGCAAGGATAAAGAAAACATTCAGAGCAATTCAGGTCAAAATGTAAGTTCATTTTTATTGAAGTAATTACTTACAGATATAATTTTTTTTCGTAATATCTACAGAATATGATGATTTGTTCAAGCAGAAAAGTTGGAGCTAATACCTGTATTAATTAATATCATTTTTCACTTAAAAACATACTGAATCATCGTTACGAAAATAAGTCAGTTTTATATAAATAGTGGATTATAATATATTCATAACGAAATAAGCGTTGATTTTTTGTTTATTTTTATATTTATATACCACTGAAATTTAAAGAAATTATTCTTTTTCTCAGGCTGTTCTAGGTCCAATTCTTGTATAAAATTATTTTTTGAGAAAAATCTATTAATCTACTTGCCATTGCGGCTTCAAATATTTTTGAGAAAGATGACTAATGGGTATAGTATATAATATATATATATATATATATATATATATATATATATATATATATATATATATATATATATATTTATATATATATATATATATATATATATATATATATATATATATATATATATATATATATATATATATATATATATATATATATATATATATATATATATATATATATATATATATATACATATATATATATATATATATATATATATATATATATATATATATATATATATATTAGCTGACTCCGGCAAACGTTGTTCTGCCATATAATTTATTTTTATCCATCTATCTTTCTATCTATTAATCTATCTGCCGATGTATATCTACCTATCTAACTATCTATCTATCTATATATCTATCAATCTATCTGACCCGGAAACGTTGTTCTGCCATATAAATTATTTTTATCTATCGATCTCTCTATCTATCTAGACCTGGAGAGTTATCTTTTCATCTATCTATCTATCTAACTATCTATCTATAATTTTATTTATCTATCTTTCTATCTATCAATCTATCTATCAATCTATCTATCAATCTATCTATCTATCTATAATTATATCTATTTATCAATCTATCTGACCCGGCAAACTTTGTTCAAATTATTGAAATGGCTATTAAAAAATATGGGTTTTTGATAAAAGGGTGAAAATTCAGAGTTATGTATTTTTTAATACATCAAAAAAAAATAAAAATAAAAAATTTTGTCCAAATTTATAAGAATGTTTGTGGTCATTCACCCTTATCAAAGGGGTATAAAAATATATTACGTCCTATTTTCAGACCGACTATTGTTATTTTCGATTGCCATCTTGCAACTCTATTGCGAATCTGTGGATAAAATAAAAAGAAAATGAAAATCGCGATAGAAAACTAGGGGTTGATCGTAGAAGGGTGAAAAATTGAGAGTTATATGATTTTTTTCAATTCTAAGTCTTGGCAAAATAGAAATAAAAATCTTGCCAAAAAAATCGAAATGCATAATTAACAAACAAAAAATAGGGGTTGATCGTAGAGGAGTGGAAATTTAGAATTGTATGTATTTTTGAATGCCGTATCATAAAAAAATAGAACAGAAAATTTTGTCTAGAAAATAAAATAAAAGATTGAGGGGACCACCCTTAACATTAACGGGGATGAAAAATAGATTTTGTCCAATTCTCAGACCTAACCGATATGCGCACAAAATCTCATGAGAATCGGTCGAGTCATTTCGGAGGAATTTAACAAATAAAGAATAGGGGTTGATCGTAGAGGAGTGAAAATTTAGAGTTGTATGTATTTTTAAATGCTGTATCATAAAAAAAAAGAACAGAAAATTTTTGTCTCAAAAATAAAAAATAAAAATTAAGGGGTGGACCCTTAACATTTAAGGGGTTGAAAAATAGATGTTAGCCGATTCTCAGACCTACCCGATATGCGCACAAAATTTAATGAGAATCGGTTGAGACATTTCGGAGGAGTTTAACTTCTAACACCGTGACACGAGAATTTTATATATTAGATATATATATATATATATATATATATATATATATATATATATATATATATATATATATATATATATATATATATATATATAATTATTTATTCGAATTGTTGTTGCCTGTGAACTATTTCTAATCTTCTGATAATTATTAGCAATAACAGGATAGATGAATCTTAATAAACTTATTAATAAAATTGAGTTTTTTAAGATTCAACAAGCCTGTTATTGCTAATAATTATCAGAAGATTATATATATATATATATATATATATATATATATATATATATATATATATATATATATATATATATATATATATCTGTGAAATCAGTGTAGACTGATTACAGCTTTCAACATACACAACCTTGGGACTCATAAAGAAATAATTTCAAATTACACATTTCATGCTAGGCTGGTGGACCATTTCCCCTTAATTAGTAGTAGGGTTTTTCATCTAGCTTGCAGTCTAATGACACGGATTTTTATCCAGAAAATATAATAATTATATGAATCCAAAAACCTTGACATTATTTCATCACAAACCACTTCAAACTTTTAAATATAAAAAAAAACTGAAGCCGTTCCTGCAGAATGGAGTTATCAAGAATGATTTCAATTCAAGTTTAATATACAATGCATTGAAAATAAAATGTGGTTGTATTGTCAATTTGTGAGAAGTACGTGATTTATTTGAAATTCTCATCAACAATGAGAAAATAAAAGTAACGCAAGAGTCCTTCACATATAGGTACTCAAATATAACTTTATGATGCCAATTGAGATATATTTTCATGTTTCGTGTATTATTTCTGACCTAGAATTCATGAAACGAAATCATTATCCTGAAGTTTGGATGTTCACAATATGAACCAGATTAAACTTGATAATAATTTCAATATAAATCGAAATATTGCTTCACTATCATTCAAAACACTCGAATGAAAAAATGGGAGAAACATTGTCATGATTTATTGTAGTTGACATCAATTATTATGAGAATGATGGTTATCAATTCATGGAATTTTCACATCGATAAGGTAAATATTATCTTATTAGTGAATGTATAAATGATTTATGAATCCGTTATGGATCATTTTTATGTGAAAATTAGGAGAATTTTCATTGAAATAATTTATTCAATGAGCCAAAAACCTCTGTAGGTGTAAGCTGTCATTCAGTTATAAAAATGAAATGATATTTGAGTTTATATAGTTATTAACGTAACAAGGCCGATATGTAGCGAATAACGGATGAGGTTGGATATTGTAATCCTCGGCTGCGCCTCGGATTATAACTAACCGAATCCGTTATTTGCGTATCGGCCGTGTGTCGTTAAAAATTTTTCGTAATCCCGTTGAAAGATTATATTTTGATTCCGAAGAAAGAAAAAACCCCGTACCTCGCAATTCTAAAGAAAAGACCCAACGTCGTGCACTCTGTTGTCATGGAACAGTTTGACAGTTTTATAAACAACGTCAGTTTTTTGTGTTCTCAAGTTCGCTTTAACGACGACCATGGATGAAATTGAGGAACAAAATCAAATTCCTTTAGAAATATTGGGAGAATCATGTGCAGTGCAGCGAGTGCTGATTAACTGCCGAAAATAACTCAAGAGCGATATCAAAAAGAATATGAAAATTTTGAAATGTAGCGTAAAAGCAAGAATGTAAAGGTGGTTAATGAAGATGTATTATTAGCCTATGCGAAATGAAAATCAGAGGTTTATTCTCCCAACTCGCTGTGGACCAAGATTTCAATGTTGTTATTGTAAGCAGAATGAAGTTTTGAAATAAATATTTGAACAAGTGATTTCTTAACGGTCGCCGGCCGTTATGAAATTATAACGGACGGCGGCCGTTAACACTGACTTTTCAATTGTCATCTGAATACCGTTAAATCAAAATAACAGTATGGGATTACGAAAATACTATAAAGGGCGCAATTTTGTAGCAATATAGTTGAAAGTTTGTAAATAGGTAGTTTTGTATGATATCTTGGATGGGATTGGTTTTGGTTTCAATTGGTTGGGGGAGTTGACCCCCCTGGGGGAAAATAAATCTTGTTTACACGTTAAAGGGCAAAATTTTGAAGCAATAGGGTTGAAAGTTTGTAAATAGGTAGTTTCTTATGCTATCTTGGATGGGATTAGTTTTGGCTCGAATTGGTTGGGGGGTTGACCCCCCGGGGGAGGAAATATATCTTGTTTACACGATAAAGGTCGCAATTTTGGAGTAACAGGGTTGAAAGTTTGTAAGTAGGAATTTTCGAAAGATATCTTGGATGGGATTGGTTTTGGTTCAAATTTGTTGGGGGTTGACCCCCTGGGGGAAGAAATAAATAATGTTTAAATGATAAAGGGTGTAATTTTGAGGCACTGGGATTGAATGTTTGTGAGTAGGTAGTTTCGTATGATATATTAGATGGAATTGGTTTTGGTACGAATTGCTTGGGGGTTGACCCCCCAGGAGGGGAAATAAATCTTGTTTACAGGATAGAAGGCGCAATTTTGGGACCATAAGGTTGAAATTTTGTATGTAGGTAGTTTCGTATGATATCTTGGATGGTATTCATTTCGATATAAATTGGTTGACCTCCCGGAGAAGGAAATAAATATTGTTTACACGATAGATGGCACAATTTTTGTTTTTTGGATCTGGAACAAAAATATAATCGAATGAATAGATTTTTTAAACTGGATTCATTTTGAAAACCTGCTTTTCTAATGCAGCTCGCTGCGATAGAGTTTTTTTTTGCATATGTGTCTGACAAATAAGCATGACTCCATGACTAATTTGTTCGTGCTTAAACAGTTCTATGAATAAATCATTATTTTTCTATGAATAAATCATTATTTCTATGAATAAATTATTATTTTTATAAAAATTCATTGGCAGAAGAAATCGTTTTATTTGAACATGATTTTATTTCTTCTCATACTCGATTTCTTCTTCAGTGGGGATTCATGGCGAAAAGAAGAGAAATTTGTTAGAAAATAACGATATTAACGATAATTTACCCTTACATTTTTAGAAAAATATGAAGAAAGTTTTCTGTAAATGAAAGTATTATGTCGGGATATCCAGTAACTTCATTAATAGTTCCCACGAATTCAACCGCTTCTCATTTTTGAAAAAGATACTATGTTAAATCTAAAGCTACAGTAAATTTCTTCTTTCCACTGAAGCAACTAAAATTGTCAATAGTTACAAATTATTCAGTAGAAACAATCAACATTTTTTGCCGAAACATAAAGAAATTTTATTGGAACATTCACAGAAACATGCAACAGCAACAAAAATGCTCCTCCGGTGGAACTGTAGCGATATATTTATTCGTTTTCGTAATTCACTGTACACTGAAAATCTGCGACACGAATGTTTACTAGTTGCGTTCTCGATACGTTTCCACTGCGATAGCAACACGGATTTGTTTACACATGTTTCCTATTTTCTTTTGAAGTTTACCGCTCAAAATGGAAACCGGCGACAAGTAGGGGAGGGGTGGGCATAGTGGCCACCCTAAGGTACATCTATTATTTTCCACCCCTAAACTTTTTTGAAACATTTTATAAATCTCTTCAACATTTAGTATGGTTACTTAGGCCTAATTCAAAAATAGAAAACAATTAGATTTTTAAACTTATTTGTACAAAATTTTGACTTTACCAAAAGCTGTCAAAGTGGCCACTTTAGGCCACTAGGTAGGGCAAACTGGTCACTGCCTAAATGGATTTAGATTGTATGGAAAAAATACAACGCATTTAGTTTCAGAGCTCAAAACGATTGTATTAGGGTCTTAAACAAAAATAGGCATTACTGAAAGTATGTGAAACTATGAAATCACTGATATTTACATAAATCACAAATAAACTCATCGTCCTCCTCTTCGGCTCCTGTGCAGGCTTAGTGAGCCCATTTGAGGCACCCAGAACATCTAATCCAGCCTTCGTTGCCTTTAGTTTTTGAGTAAAAATCACCACAGTATGAACAATCGACGTCGCTGACGTTGCCTTCATCATCATCATAGAGATCGTCATTCTTTCTCTTAAACAATACGCGTTTTCCATTATTTTTAATTTTGGCCACCCTTTTCTTAGGAGGCTGCTGTTCCTTTTTAATATTCCTTATCTTCTTTTTCTTTCTTAATTTCCATGAGAGTGGCCTTATATGGACTGGATGTTAGAACTGTTGCTGCTCCTTTCTTCCGCTCAGTTTCTCTTCTGATAATCCTATTGACCTTGGGTACAGGAACAATTTCACGTGGAGTTACAGCAAATTAAGTGGAATGACTTCTTGTTTAGTGGACTGTTCAAATTTGAAGTTGTTTCTAGGACACCAGCTGATGGAGTGCTGGGAATAGACGGATCAAATGTGGCAGAAGGAAGCCCTCAAGTTCTATGCAACATACATTGCGGACAAAGTGGACACATTCGAGGGCAAAGTGACCACGGCTGTGGCCACTTTGCCCTCTAGCACTAGTATTTTCTAAATACAATATTTCACGTACAACCCGTTATAGTATCTATTGTTGAGACATATGAATTCGAAGCTAGAAACATGTTGTTTTGCACGATTGATGTACAATTTACTTCACCTAGGCCTACAGTAAACTACAACACAATAACAACGGCTGCCGGGCGAGTAGTTGAGACTATTGCCGCGAGGCTGCAGCACTATACAGGGAAGAAAACTTCAAGTGGCAACTTTGCCCGCAGTGGCCATTATGCCCACCCTTCCCCTAGGTAGAGTCAACATTTGTTGCCAAAATTAAAGAAATTTTAAGAAACATTTAGGAACATTTACAGAAACACGCAACAACAACAAAAATGTTCCTCCAGTGGAATCGTAGCTTGAAGGGTGACAAGTATAAACAGTCAACATTTGTTGCCGAAGCATAAAGAAATTTCAAGGAACATTTTGGTACATTTTGTAACATTTTCGGAAACACGCAATAGCAACAAAAATGTTCTACGATATTCCTCCGGTGGAACTGTAGCTTAAGGATATACATTTTATATTGTTCCTGAGATAAATTCCATGGATATTGGCTGGCAACCATGTTCCATTTGTGGATTAGAAAGAACATATTTGGAAACGTATCTTTGTTATCATCATTATTTTTGTATATTAATTCTAAATGAAAATATCCATAAATTTCACGAGATATATCTTGTCAATATTATCAGACAACAGAAGTGATAACGAAGATAAAACACAATTTGAATATTTCAACTACGGAGCTTACTGGATTAAATCCACAAGAATCTTCATGGAAAATTTTATACGCAGATTACCACATTCTTGTAATCTACCTGCACCCATTTCTATTCTGAAAGATATCTATAAATGTGTATATAGACCCACATATAGATATTCTGAGGCAGTGGTTCCCAAATTACTTCAACTCCCTGACCCCCAAATTACAAACCAATTTTTGGCGGACCCCAACCAAACAATGAAAATAAAATACATATATCCAATGATTAACTTATTTATTAGCATTATTATATATTCTTATATCAACTTAAAAATGAAAAAAATTAAATTGAATAAACATTTATAAAAACGAAATCATTAGTATATAAAAAAGGACATATTATTTAAAACGAATTATGATATTTTTTCAGAATAAAACATGAAAAAAGATTATAATATATGAAAAACCTAACAACGAGTTGTAAAAAAAATTATTTATCGGCGTAACTGTGCGCGATTAAATTTAATTTTTTGTGCATTGCTTGTTCAAAATTAGGTCCTATATTGGAAATTTTCATTCTTAAATCCGGATTGACGTCGAGGCGATTCATTTATTTGGACTCAGAATGTTTGTTCGCATAAATATGTTGTACAAAAAAAAAACTCTTTTTAGCACAAAATTGGATCTGTCCTTAAAAACATCCTTCTTAGATGCGCTGCACGATTGGTCAATGAGCTGATCTTCTAGTTTCGCAGAGATATCTCCTTTTTGTCAATTTCGTTGATAGCAAAAGGATTTCTAGTCCACAAAGGTGTGATTGTCTTCCGTAGCAGAGGTTTTTATTTGTTGTACTATTTTCATCTCCAAATTTTCTGATGAGGACCAAAGAGTCCGAAACACGTGTCAACGGCTGCTTCCATATAAACGTTCTATACCGATAATTCTGCTCTACTTTTTTAATATTTTCCTGCGACTAATTTCTTTGTTGTTAGATAAATAGTACCCTATTATTTTTATTTTCGAACATTACGTAGGTAAAGGTTTCTGTGGTTTCCCTTGCCATCTAATGATAACAATTTTGAATGTTGATATTAGACTGAATAGCACGTAATAAATAACAAAGAACAACCACATTCGGAAAAAAATTTTAGCAAGACAAAGTAGTCCTTGTCTATTCAAATTTTTTCAAATCAATAAATGTCAAAGAAATTTCAATTTTTTCAAAAGTTTTGAAAAACTACGAATGTCGTAGTGAAACGTCTACTTTTTAATAAAATCGAGTTTTTTAAGATTCAACCAGCCTGTTATTGCTAATATATATATATATATATATATATATATATATATATATATATATATATATATATATATATATATATATATATATATATATATATAATTTTTGAAACAATGTAGATATTTTGACGAAAATTGATATTTGAGGATTTTTCAATATGAAAATCTTAGTTTGGCTCTTAATTCTAGGGGGCGCCACCCACAGGCCTATCTCTTTTTCGGAGCCACAACTTTTTTGTACATTAATGTATCACATTTTTAGATGAAGAATTGATTCGTCTATAATTTTTACGTGAAAAATGTATGCCTGTCAAAAGTCGCTACAAGCAGCCGTTTTCCAGATATCTTGATTTGAATTAATTGATGCGTCGAATCTTCTTCACATTGATTCGCGATCTCTTTGAAAATAAAAGTATCAAGCAGGCTAAGAAGTTTATCCTGCTAAATTTGTTCTTTGAAAGGTATCAAGTAGGCTGGTAATTTAATTCCAATGTTTTCTTCTTGTCATGTCAAAAATATATTAACCTGTATCTCAAAAATTAAGGTCTTAACGACTCATACTTTCACGAACTTCTCACCTATTAAATAACTAAGAAATCTTCCTGTAAAGTATGGACACTAATTAAATAACACTCGGTATATGAATATTTATATATACAAAATATATAAAAATATGCATGAAAATATACATTTTTCATATAGTAAATTGGAAGTCTGAGGTGAATAAAATTTTGTTTTTGGCATTTTGTTGCCTATCTAAAACATTTCCACATAAAAAGTTCTTATTTGTGTGAATTAGTGAAACAATCGTGCAAAAATTCAGATAAAGTTGCAGTATCATCTATTTTCGAAGGTTTTATCTTTACGAAAGTGGGAAAATCATTCGGTTCTTTAAAATGATTTCTATTGAATGAAAGTAACTTTTATCTTCAGTTGATCTAAATTGATAATGAATACACCTATAGTTATGTAGAAGATATGATTCAAGTTGATTTAATTGAAGATATTTTATTTATTAGTATTCGAGGTTATCATTTGATATATTGCTATTGATTTAAATATGTTATGTAATGAAAAATTACAATAATCAAATCAGGAAAAATATACAAGTTGACCATAGTCAATTCAATATATTACATAAAGTGATTATGGAAAATTCATGAATAATTTAAAAATTATCAAATAATTTTTCAAGGGAGTTGGTTATATGTATTCCGCGCCGAGAATCCAACGGTGAACTATAGAAAACCTCAAATCATGCACTCAATGTGCATAGAGCTGTTTCGATCTTATTAGATCTCATCAGTGCAGCAAATTTGACTAGGAGTGAATTAACAAATGTCTAATTGTTCCCCAATACTATCTGGATGGCAACCGAGGGCGTCCTTCACTAATGATATTGGAAACCAACAATTCATGTTTTAGATCGAAAATGCAGAATCCCGTCGGGAGAATACATAACTTCCTGACATGAAATGTCGTGCTTTGGAACCACATACGCCACAGTTGCAGAGTTGGATTGTGAATGTAGACTTTTTGTTGGGGAATACTAATAACCAGCTCCCTTGGAAGTGGTATTGATAATTTTTTGAATTATTGAAGAAAATTGCTTGTTCACTTTATGTAGTACCTATATTAAATAGATAACAGCCCATCAGTGCTCTCCACCAAAGACATTCGAAACTGAAAATTCGAAAATGCAGAATTCCGTATCGAGAACAAAAATATTTCCTTACACGAATCTACTCTGCAATTGTGGCATATGTTATTTTATGTGGAGGATGAGGCACGAGGGTAGTGATCTATATTAACAAATGAATGATTTTTTGTCAAAGGGAGGTAAGTACCAAATTTAAGCAAACGCACTTTTTGTGAAATTTAAGGCCTATGTGCCAGCGGTATTCCGTATCTATAAGAACAAGGGACCAGAGGCCTCGGTAGATCAGCGGTAAAATGTACCGCTCGTGCCGTTTGTAAACTGAGGATTGTGGGTTCGAGTCCCACCTTGCTCTTGGGTGTTGTGTATGTCCGGAATGATGTATGATTAAATTGTTGGGTAATGTACATTGTTTACAAGCCCATTGGCCGTTCGGAACCGGCGTTCGGAAACTGTAGGTCCCTCGAGATGAAAAAAAACTAAGTTTCAATTCCGTTCCTAGAAGTTCCGACAATTACTCAAAGAACGCCCTAGTTGTATGAGCGGTGCGGTTGAAAGTCTATTGGAGCTGAGTGCCAGCCTGGTCAGTTGTCATATTGCTATTGTCAGTGCTATATTTTATATTTATATTTTTATATATTTTTTATGTTACTGTCGATAACATCAGTTATCTTTCTTCCACTTTTCCTGCAGAGGGATTCGTCAGTGAAGCAAAAAAAACCTACGGACCATGCTGCCATACATCTTTGAGGAAAATAGGCAATTTTTTATTGATATAATCTCTTGAATACATTTCACGTTAGTATTAGTGTATAATAGTATATTATTCAACGAGCACAAAATGATTGCTATTTTTCACGAGGGTGAGGTTTGCGACACGAGCTGCAAGCGAGTGTCGCAATTCACCCGAGTGAAAAATTGTAATTTTGTGCGAGTAGAATACTATACTTTGTCCACGACTTCCTCGAAAAAATTGGTAATAATCTGCATTTTCAACAATAAAAATAGTTATCAAAAGCGTTGACATAACATTTTCTGTGTTCACTGAAAACTGCATACTCACGTAAACGTCAACTATTTCACTTGACATCGATTCCATTCCTTTCTTTCACTCTGATAAAAATGAAATAGATAATTTATTAGAGTGAATATTCAATAAGTTGGGCATTATATTAAATATTAGTTTAATAATTTGCCTCAAAGTTATCTTAGTTACATAAAACCTAAAAATCTAATAACAATACTATCCTAACAATGTGAATGATAGTCTCAAGTTTGGACATACGTTTCGAGTGTGACGTCATGCAGTGTATAATAAACCATTATACACACTAGTGAATAATAGGTATAATTGTACTTCAGGAAACACACGTATAATGAATGATTTATAGTACAGTCGTGGACAAAGGTATATATAAACAAATTTTCATGACACTTTGGCTCTTATTACTCTGAACTAAGTTTCTTTCAGAAATTTATTATTCCTTGCTATCTCTAATAGCATTTTACTACGACCGTTACTTAGCTTTTTCTGTCCCTGCCATTCACATTTTTTTTTAGGCAAACCATGTATTGTACAATAATGCTGCTGATTGCTCATGATTTGGTACCGGTTAACTTATCGAAAATAATCTTTTTCAGCAGTACAAACCACACTGTATCAAAATATAAAGTCTTTTGTTAATATCTAGCAATATCAAATTTGGTATTTACCTCGTTTTTCGTTTTGACAAAAATTTAATTTAAATATTGGATTACATTTACGCGTTCTGACCTCCACAAGCATGAATTAGGTACCTTGTTTTGTTATTATTCGGATTTAGTGATTCAAAATTCATTTTTACTTTAAAACCAAATTTGAATTATTTCTTTAACGTTACATACCTGTTTTATTCATCAAAACACTTTTATACAGACAACAATGCGATTAGGCACTGTAAAAAGTCGTATAATTGAGAAGCCCCAAACATCTTTCAACATATCATGAAAAGTCAAATATTGCCTTTGATTCATGAAAAATAATTGAATATCTCTCAAACTTTATACTCTTTTCGTAATCCCCAGGGCCGGTCTAAGGGGTGTGCGAAGTATGCAGCCGCACACTCAAGCCTTTTGGAGGGGCATTAAATTGACCAATGTTGGTAAAAAAAAATAATAAATTGTGAAAGTTTTTAGAAACTGATTTAAATATTGGGCAGAAATATTTAAACTATACTCGCCGGCATATCATTGGAAGCTTGGACACTAAACAGCTGTACACTCCCCTCTACACCCCTCGCCCAGCGTCGTTGCCAGTTTGTGGATTGAAAAATTAATTCACACAGCTTAAAATCCCAAGCTTCCAATGATTTGCTGCCGACTATAGAAGGAATTTTGTCTTAAAACTATTACAGTTAGAATTCAAGGTAAAACCGAAGATCTACCCGGCTACCCCAATGAGTTCTGAAATACAGTAAGTCTGATGCCGTTGACCAATTTCTAGCCAATTGGCGTCTGAAATTAAGATAGTAAATTCATTCTCCGAAATGAAAGCAAGAAAAGCCCTTGTATAAAATGTATGATAAAATAGACTATGTACCATCCTAATAGTCCATATTTTTTTTTGTGTTTGCGCCATTAATGAGCACTGTAACTATTGGTTCACTATGTTCTGTTGCTTTATTTTCTTTCACCCATGACATATGGAAATTTATCTTAGGTCCGGTGGGTGGTGATTTTCGCATTAGCTAGGTATTTATTCTTATAGTAATTGCAGTATGAGCATAAAAACATTGCAACGTTACCTAGAGTTAAGCTTTCATTAGTTTATTTGACATAATAGTGGTTATAGTGCAAGGAAGAGTACTGAACATATCAAGTCAATCGATAATGAATCAAATTGTCATACATGAATTAATTATTCTACAAGGCGCAAAAGTGCACAAAAACTGTGTTTTTGGACCTTAAAATTTCAAAAACTTCCATACCCCCCAGACGACCCCCTGGCAGGGGCATAAAATTTGCGTCTAGCACACTTGAAATTTTCGCCTTAGGCCGGCCCTGGTAATCCCATACTGTTATTTTGATTTTTCGTAATCCCATTCTGTTATTTTGATTTAACGGTATTCAGATGACAATTGAAAAGTCAGTGTTAACGGCCGCCGGCCGTTAAGAAATCACTTGTTCAAATATTTATTTCAAAACATTATTCTGCTTACAATAACAACATTGAAATCTTGGTCCACAGCGAGTTGGGAGAATAAACCTCTGATTTTCATTTCGCATAGGCTAATAATACATCTTCATTAACCACCTTTACATTCTTGCTTTTACGCCACATTTCAAAATTTTCATGTTCTTTTTGATATCGCTCTTGAGTTATTTTCGGCAGTTAATCAACACTCGCCGCACTGCACATGATTCTCCCAATATTTCTAAAGGAATTTGATTTTGTTCCTCAATTTCATCCATGGTCGTCGTTAAAGCGAACTTGAGAACACAGAAAACTGACGTTGTTTATAAAACTGTCAAACTGTTCCATGACAACAGAGTGCACGACTTTGGGATTTTTCTTTAGAATTGCGAGGTACGGGGTTTTTTTTTCTTCGGAACCAAAATATATAATTTTTCAACGGGATTACGAAAAGTCTCTAACGACACACGGCCGATACGCAAATAACGGATTCGGTTAGTTATAATATCCAATTATATATATAACAAAACGTTATAGTTATTAACGTAACAAGGCCGATATGTAGCAAATAACGGATGAGGTTGGATATTGTAATCCGAGGTGCAGCCGAGGATTATAACTAACCGAATCCGTTATTTGCGTATCGGCCGTGTGTCGTTAAAAATTTTTCGTAATCCCGTTGAAAGATTATATTTTGATTCCGAAGAAAGAAAAAACCCCGTACCTTGCAATTCTAAAGAAAAATCCCAACGTCGTGCACTCTGTTGTCATGGAACAGTTTGACAGTTTTATAAACAATGTCAGTTTTTTGTGTTCTCAAGTTCGCTTTAACGACGACCATGGATGAAATTGAGGAACAAAATCAATCTCCTTTAGAAATATTGGGAGAATCATGTGCAGTGCAGCGAGTGTTGATTAACTGCCGAAAATAACTCAAGAGCGATATCAAAAAGAATATGAAAATTTTGAAATGTGGCGTAAAAGCAAAAATGTAAAGGTGGTTAATGAAGATGTATTAGCCTATGCGAAATGAAAATCAGAGGTTTATTCTCCCAACTCGCTGTGGACCAAGATTTCAAGGTTGTTATTGTAAGCAGAATGATGTTTTGAAATAAATATTTGAACAAACGATTTCTTAACGGCCGCCGGCCGTTATGAAATTATAACGGCCGGCGCCCGTTAACACTGACTTTTCAATTGTCATCTGAATACCGTTATATCAAAATAACAGTATGGGATTACGAAAATGACTATAACGGTATTCAGATGACAATTGAAAAGTCAGTGTTAACGGGCGCCGGCCGTTATAATTTCATAACGGCCGGTGGCCGTTAAGAAATCACTTGTTCAAATATTTATTTCAAAACATCATTCTGCTTACAATACCAACATTGAAATCTTGGTACACAGCGAGTTGGGAGAATAAACCTCTGATTTTCATTTCGCATAGGCTAATAATACATCTCCATTAACCACCTTTACATTCTTGCTTTTACGCCACATTTCAAAATTTTCATATTCTTTTTGATATCGCTCTTGAGTTATTTTCGGCAGTTAATCAGCACTCGCTGCACTGCACATGATTCTCCCAATATTTCTAAAGGAATTTGATTTTGTTACTCAATTTCATCCATGGTCGTCGTTAAAGCGAACTTGAGAACACAAAAAACTGACGTTGTTTATAAAACTGTCAAACTGTTCCATGACAACAGAGTGCACGACGTTGGGACTTTTCTTTAGAATTGCGAGGTACGGGGTTTTTTCTTTCTTCGGAATCAAAATATTATCTTTCAACGGGATTACGAAAAATTTTTAACGACACACGGCCGATACGCAAATAACGGATTCGGTTAGTTATAATCCGAGGCGCAGCCGAGGATTACAATATCCAACCTCATCCGTTATTTGCTACATATCGGCCTTGTTACATTAATAACTAAAACAACGCTAAACTACATAAGCTACATAGTGTAAAGAATATTTATATTTTCACAGGAGGTCAACCCCTCAACCAATTGAAACCAATCCCATCCAAGATATCATACAAAACTACCTATTTACAAACTTTCAACTCTATTGCTTCAAAATTGCGCCCTTTATAGTGTAAACAACGCTAAACTACATAAGCTTATACATACATACATATGAACATATATATATATATATATATATATATATATATATATATATATATATATATATATATATATATATATATATATATATATATATTTGAAAAACTTGGTTCTCGGGATGAACCGCGTAAAAGATTTGAAAAATCTCGACGTTTCGGCTTATTTCCGATTCCTCCTAATTCGATTCGTGGAGTAGGCAGATTGAGGCCACGTATCTGAATTATTTTCCCTTCTAATTCTCCTGAAGATGGCTTCGCAAAAGGAGCCGAAACGTCGAGATTTTTCAAATCTTTTACGCGATTCTTCCCGAGAACCAAGTTTTTCAAATACTTCCGACCGCGGAAATCTTTCTGAACATATATATCTATCTATATATATCTATATATATTTATTTATATATATATATATATATATATATATATATATATATATATATATATATATATATATATAAGCATCATAAAAAGTCATGAAACGAAAAACTATCTTGGTCCTAGGTCCAACTTTGCTAATCGCACCCATTTTAATAAGCAGGTTTTCAAACTGCTAACCTGCTGAAACATTCATTTCTACGACTGCAATGATAAATCAACATTTCAACGATTCAATTATTGGAACTTAAAGTAAACATATTTTTCATTTATTTTGTTATTCATTTTTGCAGGCGACAACAACCAAATCAGTCGAAAGAGTGGAGATGCTGAAAATGTATCCAAGGAACCGGTGAGCATAATCATTCAGAATAGTTTTTTTTTTATATTAAGTGTGCGAAATCAGTGTTTCCTTAATGGCGCATAAGAATGTAAATTTTTAGCCGAGATCGTCAGATTGAGGCTTAAAATTCATTCGAATGCGCCATGAAATACTGATTTCGCTCACGAAATACAAACAATATTATTTGTACAACTGGCAAAAAATTATTTAAATTATAAGTATTTATTAAAAGTCATTTTATTTCAAAAATTAAAATCCATGCAGTCATAACCGTTGCAAATTCACTGAACTAGAGTCAAATAGAAATATACTCCTGATATTGTGTTGACTTTAGTGTACAATTTGTTTATTTTGATCTCAGACAAAGCATCATTATCTACTAGCTACATACTTTCATTTCATGGATAATAATAGAGTGTTAATTACAACTCAATGCGATCATTTTCACGAAAAGCTAATCCAACTTGTTGTAGGATTTATGAGTTATTTTTTAAACACAGAATATTTCCTATGATACTTAATTACTGTGAATTAATATAGGACCAGTTAGCAGCCTGGTCGTTCATTTGAGAACTTTATTAATGGAGGATTTCATTTCACTGACTTTACTAAAATTTTAGAATTAGTTCGACTAAAAATAGTTTAACTTTTGAGATACAATTTTTTTTCTGTGGCATATATAACTTTAAGTAGGGCTCTTTGTATTGTTGAAAGATATAGAACCATATTGTTTACAAAAATTTTACGATAGAGTTGGCCACTTTTATCTTTTTTTTGATGTTTTTAAGTTATATATATATTCTTTTTTTTTGTTATTTTTTTTCGTGACGTGTTTCAAATTTGTATTCAATTGTAACTGCAATAAATGATTACTTACTTACTTACTAACAGTTTCAAACTATTGAAATGTTTGTCACAGTTTGTGGTTACAATTATCGATCTATCTCTTCGAGGCCTACAGTTTAATCTTAGTTCCGAATGACTAATGGGCTTGTAAACATTATACTTTACAAACTAATTAATTATTTCAATCACTGAAACTCATAAACATACACAAACACCTATACCTTACCCAGGATTCCTAATAATTCACAGATGGTCACTCTACCTCTGTTCCATTTCTTCAAAATTTTAAAGTGAAATGATTAAAGAAAACGGTAGGTATCATCAGTGTTGTTCACTCAGGAAGAAATGTTGTTCTATACCCAAAATACTGACAGCTATATTGCATGATCTTCAAGGGCCAAGAACAGAAACGCAAAACTTCTTTTCAGGTGTTCATCACTAACGAGATCGAAACATCTGTCTGTTAATTCTCCTTGATCTGGTATATTTGCCCATCTTTTTATTATTCACCTGTCAATTTTGAAAAAACCGAAAAATTGCAAGGTTCACCTACAATCATAAGAATTCAAATATTTTCAGTAGCTGAACATGCGAACAATTATTGTAAATGTACCAAGGTGATACCACAAATCTTGGAGAAGAAAATTCACTCTCTTTCGATTCTCTGCAATGCCTACAAATAAATTAAGGATAGATTTACGATAGCACTTTTTTCAGACTAAAAAACTATTTACAAAATTTTTGGTAGTTATAAATTCGACAATTTTAGAGTTTTTAATTACCAGCTCAAACAAATTTTTTCTATTAGCTGTTATCAATTATATAGCAGGGTCCTTTTGACGGGTTTTTACGGGTTAAAAATATTAACATTTGTATTTTTTCTTTTCCTTCGAGTGGTTTCTTCTATTTGCAAAACACTTAATCTTTCAAGCTTTACAAATTCATCAAACAATGTTTTAATCAAAAATTATAGTTATTATTTTTAGATTTTACTAAACAAATCTATTTTCATACCAGATACCTACGATATTGACCTTCCATTTCATACATTTTGACTACTTGAGATTGTTTGTTTAATAGTTATTGTGTAATAAAACTTTAATGACTGTATTTTATTCTCCAAATTATTTCAATAAATTTTATTTGAAGGAACTTCGTCTCTCTTCCTAGGTTATCTTCATACTGACAAGGTGATAATCATAGAGAACACAAAACTCGACATTTATGTGTATTATATTTATTATTACTAATAGAAAAGAAATAATCGATTACCATGCAAAATTATTTTTTCATTGAACCAAAACCAATTAACTAATATTTGGAAAGTACATATGCTGATGCAAGATGATTGAAGTTATCTGTTATGAACAGATAATTTTTCAAATATAAATAAACAACGTAATCATCAAAGAGAAATTTCTAAATACATTAAATAGCTACTATTCAGTTTTTGTTTATAATACTGAAGAAATTATAAATAATATTTCGCTACCCCTATCCTTTTTCAAATTCAAAACACGGTATACACTTTTGTCAAACTGAACGAAAAGTTGAACAATACAAGAATCTATTGAAATAAAAGAACGAAACAGAAAAACATTTATGTGTTAATTATGTATTAACATATGTTAAGAATCAACATATTTGTCAATTAAATCAAATTAAACACATACAAAATTTTGTATATTACTAAAAAACATTAAGATATGTTTCTACCAAATGTGGAACTCAAAAGTCTATGGTACATTGTGAAATTCAGTTCCAAAATAAAATTCTATTACAGAGTACAATGGTCTCCCCAAAAGAAAAGCCTTAGTCAAACTTCTGAATTTTTTGTGTGTAATTATAGATTTTAACTCCAATGGTAGTTGATTGTATAACTTTCCGGCATTGTAGGTAAAGGAGTTTTTTGTTAATACAGAGGTGGGCGCTAGTAAATAAATATCGGTATCTGAATTTCTTGTGGGATATCTATGATTTGGTCTTTCTGAAAAGTTATGAATGTGTTTGCGAACCAAACAGACGGATTCGAATATAAATAGTGCAAGAAGAGTCAGAATTCAGAATTTTTTAAAGTAGAATTCGCAGTGTGTCCTTCTGCTCAGACCAAACATATAACGAATATATATATATATATATATATATATATATATATATATATATATATATATATATATATATATATATATAATCTTCACCTGGAGAGAAGACTAAAAAAGGCACACATCTCCTATGAGCAGTGCCGCAGGATCATGGGGAAAACCTGGGGACTGAAACCCAGGGTGGTCATGTGGATATACACTGCCATCGTGAGACCAATGATAGCCTATGGAGCCGTCGTCTGGTGGCCTAAAAGCCAACAGGCAACAGCAGAGCTCAAGCTTGGGCAGATACAAAGGACCGCGTGTCTAAGTGTGGCCGGAGCTATGCGAACAACACCAACCAGGGCAATAGAGGTGATGCTATGCCTGCCACCTTTGGATATTTATCTACAAGAAGTGGCCTTGGCAACCATGGTACGCCTTGAGACTATTGGTATAAAGCCAGAAGTAGGATGTGGGAAGACTAGACGTCGCCTGTGGCTCGAGGATACCAACACGATGCTTCTGCTACAGGCGATTTTTTATTGATAAACCCTACTTAATACACACAAACAGTGGAAATGAGACCTCCGATGAAGGAACGATCAATATTTTCACGGACGGATCAAAGCAAGAAAAAGGAGCAGGCTGTGGAATATTTACGAGACACCTGAGATTTCAGTTTAAGTGGACCATGGACAAATGTGCCAGCATAGTTCAGACAGAGCTAACGGGCATAAACATAGCCGCGAACGAGATTGCTCGTAGAAACATAACGAACAAAACCATTAAAATCTACACAGATAGCAGACAATCGTTACTGGCCCTGAAGAATCATAAAATAACTTCACAGTCACTATGGGAATGCGATCAAGCACTCGCGGGTGCAGCCCATGCAAACAATATTATGGTGTGCTGGATCGAAGGCCATTCGAGATGCAATGGCAACAAAAAAGCTCATGAATTGGCTAGGAAAGCAGCAGGCCTAAACATATTTGGTCCTGGTCATTCCAGCCTACTACCACTGACAGCAAAGTCACAAATGATGAAAGAGAACACCCGTCAAAAATTCAAATATCTATGGGATGAAACAACTACCTGCAGACTTGCCAGGGAACTTCTAAATTACCCCAATAAAGATGCAGCAATGATCTACCTGGCGATGCCCAGAGGAAAACTACGCAATGTCGTAGGAATTTTAACGGGATACTGTCAACTTCGAAAGCTCTTATTTAATATGGGATTAAGCGACACACCTCTCTGCAGAGGCTGTGAACAGGAAGGCGAGACAGTTCAACATGTTCTCTGTGAATGCCCCGCT
>JARQZK010002188.1:810000-885000 GCA_030704885.1 Cynegetis impunctata
ACTTACAAATATACAAAATATACCGAACAGTTGTATAAATTGGCAACCTGTTACGTTGACCGGAACATATTTATATATATATTTTTTAATTCGTGGTAATTTTTTCGAGCAAAATGGTCTGAAAACAATTACAAAAGTTTTGAAACTTGGTTGCAAAATTTAGAAAACACCTATTCTGATGCATTTGCAAATTTACAACCTTGTACACGGTCCGGAACTTGGAAAAATGACCACGAATTAAAAAAATTTAAACAAATATATAAATGTTCCGATCAACGTAAAAGGTTGCAAATTTATACTGTTCGGTATATTTTTCCGAAGTCAAGTTTGCAGAAATTTTGGAATTTTTTTTGGTCAGTTTACTGACGGACTAGACTCACATTTATTTCGACCTGCTCAAAACCGGACCTATTTCGCCGAGATTATTGCCAACCTTCACAAAGGTGAAGACGAAACCGAAAGAAGAAGAAATATAATGTAGTTCATTATATTCTGTTATTTTTTCAGTACCCAGTTGATAGATATTATATTCATGAAGATTATAAAAACCTTCAAGTGGCGTAATTTTGTTAATTTTTTTCTGAAAATATTGATATCAGTAAATAACCCATTTATTGTTTTATATTTTCTACAAATGTGGTTTGAATGATAATGATATCAATGTGGTTCTAGAGATAGATAGAGATATTTTAATTCTTCTGTAAATTTCCTTGAAACATTATTACTATGAAAATTTATATTGATCTTGTCTGTCACAATTTTTGTACTATTGTACTATTTCCAACTTATTCTCGAGACATCGTAATTGAATGTCTTTCATTGCAGTAGTTGTTGATATTTACCTAATATAAATTTTCACACTATAGGTATTTTCAGAAGTGATGTTTTCATACATTATTATCCGCTATTATTTCCCATTGGTCTTATTATAATCAAAAGTCTTACAGTTGCACTTAAGTTGCTGTTGCAAATTTCATGTTTAATTTTGAACTTATATAATTATGAGAATATTGTTATGTTTATTTTCGTAATCCCATACTGTTATTTTGATTCAACGGTATTCAGATGACAATTGAAAAGTCAGTATTAACGGCCGCCGGCCGTTATAATTTCATAACTGCCGGCGGCCGTTAAGAAATCACTTGTTCAAATATTTATTTCAAAACATCATTCTGCTTACAATAGCAACATTGAAATCTTGGTCCACAGCGAGTTGGGAGAATAAACCTCTGATTTTCATTTCGCATAGGCTAATAATACATCTTCATTAACCACTTTTACATTCTTGCTTTTACGCCACATTTCAAAATTTCCTTTCATATTCCTTTTGATATCGCTCTTGAGTTATTTTCGGCAGTTAATCAACACTCGCTGCACTGCACATGATTCTCCCAATATTTCTAGAGGAATTGAATAGGTGATCGTTGAAAGGGTACTAAGTCCATTTTTCATTGAAATTGTATTTGTTATGGGTTTCTATACCAAATTATATCCCCGACCGTTTGGTGTTGAAAGGAATCAAGTCCGAGACTTAGTACCTTTCAGAAGATGAATAATTTGACGTATTTTTGCTTCATAAGTAGGTAATTGTTTATCATTTGGTATGTTTGTGAGAATTATTGTTTCTATGTGTTATTTCTCCAATAAACTATATTAGTTTAATCATAACTACTTAATTTTGTTTTACCGATTGTTGAATGGAACTAAGTCCTTGCTTTAAAAAAATAATAAAAAATACAGGAAATAATAATAATTTCGCTGTAGATAAATGATTCCTCACCCATTTACTTTTATTACGCTGACTGCATGTATCAATGAAATGAAATAAATAACTTTTAAACATATTTTTTCAATTTACTCAAAACTTTCATTTTTGGACTTAGTATCCTTTCAACAATCACCGATTCAATTTGATTTTGTTCCTCAATTTCATCAATTTCACACAAAAAACTGACGTTGTTTATAAAACTGTCAAACTGTTCCATGACAACAGAGTGCACGACTTTGGGATTTTTCTTTAGAATTGCGAGGTACGGGGTTTTTTCTTTCTTCGGAATCAAAATATAATCTTTCAACGGGATTACGAAAAATTTTTAACTACACACGGCCGATACGCAAATTACGAATTCGGTTAGTTATAATCCTCGGCTGCGCCTCGGATTACAATATCCAACCTCATCCGTTATCGGCCTTGTTACGTTAATAACTATAATATGTGCATCAAAGTACACTATATTCGTAATAATTCGTGATAAATTGAAACTCTTTAATAAATTTTATTAATAAATATTTTATTCAACGTTCAAGTGAAAGAAAACTAAGTAATGATTAAAAATACAACCGGTATATTTGAAACTCAAAGTTTCATAGATAGTTCTAATTCCACATATTTAATAAATATATATCTACGTAAAATAGAGAACCGAATTTGATTCTTGTTACTACAAATAATTTGTTGCTATTAAAATCTTGCAATGGTTTGACATATTTATCCTGACGCCCGACGGGCGTTAGGATCTAGTAACACACGTGGTGTATACAAGATTTTATTTTTCACGAAAAAATTATTTTATTATAATGAAAAAACGATTTTATAATCGGTTCATTGCTCCTATACTTTCCATTTCACTTCTCATAGTAGGCATGTCATTTGTTGATATTTTGACGTTTGTGAATATTTTTGCCATCATATTTAGTGAATGTCATTGCTGCTTTCTTTGTGTAGTCTTATAGAAATAATGGAAATGAATATGAATTTAACCAAGAATATCATAGAAAATGCAGCCAAAGCTGCGTTATTATTGCCGGAGAAATCCAGAGTCGTATACGACAAGGATTATGAAATTGCTCCTTTTCTCCTCGTTCAATAAGCGGGCTTTATGATCCATAATGCCAGCTCATAACGCCCTAGGGAATAATGAGTGTATTTATAGCATCCATTTCTGAGGTAAAATCAACAAGTAATATAAAAGTTAAAAATGAAATTCATTTTAGTTTTTCACATAAAGGAATATTCTAGTAATTTCATGTATTGAAAACTTTTTGGGAAATTAATAATCTAAGTCCCTGGTATTTAAAAAAAAGTATATTTGCCATAAAAGCATTAAATGCTCTTTTCTGGAATAATGCTGAAAGTTAACTGAAGCAATGAATAAATTAATCAAACTTCCTTAACTGTTCTTAGGTTTGGACTTCTCCTCTGATATCCTCCATACTACCTCATCGTTCTTCATCTGCTCAACTGTAATTTACATTTCCCAGATTCTCTTTGAGACAATCATTTAAACTATCTAAATACCTCTTCAAAACTATCAACAATGTTCGATAGGACTAAAAATTTGAGAGTCGTGTAAATATAATATTGATGAAGAATAATGTTTATGATTCTTTTATATTTATTATGATTTGTAAGTATGCATTTTTTAAATTTATGTGTCCATTTCTTTTTATTGAGGAATGTATTCTTGAAGCATTATTCAGTAGGATTCTTATGATGACCCAGATTCTCTTTTTCTCTCAGCCTCTGCAGAGATCGAAAAAAGCAAATGTTTCTACTTCTCTTTTCACTTTTAAAACGATTTCACTCTCAATTTAAACTGGTTTATTTTATTATTACACAATAAAATTCTGGAATAATATTCGCACTATAAATTCGATATTTTGTTATATTTTCACCAAGTATCGGAATCATATATTAATAATAAAGTATATTTACATGTACCAGGTGGGACAATTTCGATGGGATTTGGGGGTTTAGGGTAGATAGCGAAAAACGAGTAAACATCTCCTATCCCTGATTTTCGATACGTCAAGTCGTTTTCGAGCTACAGGGGGTTTTTCGAAAGTATGCACTTTGGAAAAGTCGCCACATCTTTTTTATTGTTGAAATTTTCGATTTCTTAAAGAAAACCTTTTTCCAGTTTCTTGAAGACCAATACTGAAAACCTAAATATCAAATTTCATTTATTTTTTGAGATATAACACAAACTTGATATTTTTTTATGGGACCTACCATATTTTGTGTTTTTCTTAAAATTTACATAAGATATCCTTCATAATTATGTATCTCTCGCAAAGTTTTGATTATTAGGTTTTTCAAATATTTCACGTTTTTGAAAATTACCATATTATATTTTTTTGTGTTATATACAATGTCGAAGTAGCAGTCAACAATGGAAATTTTTTTAAATGTGAAATATAGAAAAAACTAGTAATCAGAACCTTTCGTATGATACATCATTTTGAAGAAAATTTCATGTAGATTTTGAGAAAAAAAAAGAAATATACCATGTTCCATAATAGTAATATCATGTTTGTGTTATATCTCCAAAACTAAATGTTATTTGACATTTTGTTTTTCAGTGATGAATTCGTCTTTAAGAAACTAAAGTCCTCTTTTTACAATAGAAAATTTTGATAATAAAAAAGTAATGGCGACTTTTGAAAAGTGCAAACTTTTGTAAATCTCGCTGTAGCTCGCAAACGACTCTCTCTGATAAAACATAGTTTTATCAGTTTTGAAGGCATGTCTCACTTGATTTAAAAAAATAATATTTTTTTGTTTTCCACACAATGTCAAAGTCGTAGCCAACTACGGTAATTTTTAAAAACGTGAAATATAAAAAAAACTAATAATCAAAAGCTTGCGTGTGATACATCATTTTGAAGGAAATTTTATGTAGATTTTAATGAAAAAAAAATATGGCACGTTTCATAAGAAAAATCAAGTTTGTGTTATATCTTTAAAACTAAATGAAATTTGACATGTTGATCTTCAGTGGTGGATTGGTCCTCTTCGAAAAATCGAAAATTTTGATATTAAGAAAGATACGGCGACTTTTCACATCTGCAGACTTGACGTATCAAAAAGCGGTAGGTATTCATATTTGAACTTGTCTCGAAAATCGAGCCAAGGACATATCAACTCGTTATTCGCCATCTATGCTAGAAGTGCCCTAACCCCAAATAGGACAGTCAGTTGAGATCAATTGACAATAATTCCAAAAGTTTTCAAACAAAAATGTGGGTCGGGAAAGAGATAAAAACAAACTATGAAATTTTGAAACCTTTTCCGAAGTCCGGAATTTTGTTAAAATTGCAATAATATTGAATTTTGCCTTATGCTTGTGAAAAAAATTCCAAAAGTTCTGCAAACTTGGAATCGTGTTAAATATATTATTTGGGAGGCTCCGTGGCTGAGCGGTATAGGTAACGCTATGCCGTCTTCGTTTACGGAGTTGGTGGGTTCGATTCCCACCGTGTTCTTGGGTGTTTGTATGCGTTCTGAGATTTTAGTGGTTCCCCTCATTTAGTATTTGATGGCTAAATGTCCAGTGTTGACGAAGCCAAATTGTACGGAGGACGGGCGTGTGAGAGGGCACACGTCCCTCTTTAAAAAAAAAAAAAAAAAAATATTATTTCATGTCAAGTATCAAATTTGCAACCAATTTTAGGGTACGGAAAATTTTTTAAATTCAAAACTAACGTTTTTCTTCGATAAACTGACCAAAAAAAATTCCAAAAGTTCTGCATCTATCTTGATAGATAGGTTCTTCGGAAAAATATACCGAACAGCTGTATAAATTTGCAACCATCTACGTTGATTGGAACATGTTTATTTTTTATTTTTTTTCATTCGTGGTCATTATTTCGGGCAAGATGGTTTCGAAATAATTACAAAAGTTTCGAAACTTGGTTGCAAATTCAGAAAATAAGTATTCTGATGTATTTGCAAATTTGCAACCTTGTACGCGGTCCGGAACTTTATGCAATTTGCAAAAATATGATTTTAGGATTTTTATATTTTTGCAAATTGCTCAAAGTTCCGGACCGCGTACAAGGTTGCAAATTCGCAAATGCATCAGAATAGATGTTTTCTAAATTTGCAACCAATTTTCAAAACTTTTGTAATTATTTCGAGACCTTCTTGCTCGAAAAAATTATCACGAATTAAAAAAAATTATAAATAAACATGTTCCGGTCAACGTAAAAGATTGCAAATTCATACAACTGTTCGGTATATTTTTCCGAAGTATCTATCAAGTTGGAGAACTTTTGGAATTTTTTTTAGGTCAGTTTATCAAAAAAAAACGTTAATTTTAAATTAATAAAATTTTCCGTACCCCTCAAATTAGTTGCAAATTCGATACGTGATATGAAATAGTATATTTAATACTATTCCAAGTTTGCATAACTTTTGGAATTTTTTTCACAAGCATACAGCAAATTTCAATGAAATTTTAACAAAGTTCCGGACTTCGGAAAACGTTGCAAAATGAGATTTGTTCCTTTCTCTATGTACCTAGAATTCGCTTGACCGAAGTTTAAAAACTTTTGTAAATATTGTTAAATTTTCAATTTTCAATGTATTAGGGAACGTACCCAAACTACGTGACCTATTTTTTACAACTTTTTATCCCCCTACCCCCCTCGGTGACCATCCGTAGTATATTCCAAGACCCCCTCCCTCCCCCTCTAGTTTTCACGTAGTAATTCATAAATATTTTTTAATCATTTTCTCGTAGACAGAAAGTTAAAAAAAAATAATTTGGCTCACATTTGTCTTTATTAATACAACGCTTGCGGTGTGACGATAAGAGTGCTTACAGAGTGTGCAAATTTCGATGTTTGTATGGGGTATCTCGGTAACTATAGGAGATACAAAAAAATGGAGAGTGCATGTTTGATCTTTTTTTTCGAGTCGAATTTAATGGCGAGAACCAAAATATGAAATCGTCTTTTATTTTGGAGTTATAAACAAAAGTTTGACTTTCAGACAAATGAGCATATCATGGTTGTTTGTGAAATTACGAGACATTTTTAAGGCCCTTTTTTTCTGTATAATCTAGAGATTTACATCTTATTTTATAAGACATTACAAGTAGTAGAAAATAATACAAATTACAATAAATGTTGTGAAGAACTGATTGTTCTTTATGGTTCATACATAAATTACATACCTATCTTTATAATATTCTAAACTGCATAATGCATATATATAATATCAATATTTGAAATGTAATTCACATTCAATAAAATTTTGTCTATGTTTATTTATATTGTAATACTAGTTTTCTTACATAATTGTCTTTTATATATCCTCAAAAAAAAATACAGTGGTGTTAAAGTCAGGTGATTGTGGTGGCGACCTCACTGGAATATTATTCATCATCCAGTTATTTCCAAAATTAGTACTAAACAATTCTGAAACGGTACTTATATTATGAGGCGGTGAACCATCATGTTGGAAGAACTGATGGTTGAACTGTGTCTCAACTAAGGGTGGATTGTCCATGAATTCCTCAATAATTTACTGATTCAAAATTTCGTAGTACCGTTGATTATTATGATTTCCTTGATATATATGATACGTTAAAACACGACAGCCACGTAAATTTTATACTTTGTGAATTCAGTTTCAAATATTCATATTCATAATGCAGTTCAGAATGTTATAAAGAGATGTAATTTATGCATCAACCACAATTAACATAAGTTTGAACATTTATTGTAACTTGTATTGTTGTTTATAATTGTAATGTCTTATGAAAAAAAATTATGTAAATATCTAATATTTTGGTCTTGGCTTGTTTAATGATTCACAATCAATTAGATTTTCTTTTAATCAGTTGAACATAGATTTATTAGGTTGTCTTTTTCCTGGATAGCCATTGAAATATATCTCAGATGTAATACCACAACTGTTTTTACGATTAAATCAGTTAGTTGATATTATGATGGAAAGAAATGGACAAGCTCTGTCATAGATGTCACCTGCCTACATGGAATAGGTACATTATAGAAACGCAAAATGTAATGAACTAAAATATTCTTGCTATTAAAACCTTACACATCAAAAGCAACCTGACATATATCGGAACTAAAAGTAGGTTTTCTGTAGATATTAAATGTAAGAGCATGTTCTTTTCTAGTTATTTGGATATCTAAAAAGTTAAGGGAATGTTGTTCATTTTCTATTTCTTTTGTGAATTGAATTGAAGGGTGAAAAGAGTTAATGTATTTGAGAAAGTTATCTAACTGTCTATCCGTTCCACACCATATACAAAAAATGTCATCAACATAACGCCGCCATAATAAAACATTACTAATCAGGCTGTTTGTAGATTCAAAGATTTTATTCTCTAAGTCAGACATAAAGATTTCACTGAGAAGAGGTGATAACGGTGAACCCATTGGCAAACCATCTGACTGTTGATAAACTATGCCATTAAATTCAAAATAACTTTGTTTCAGACATAGGTAATGAACTAAAATATTCTTGCTATTAAAACCTTACACATCAAAACAACCTGACATATATCGGAAAAAATCCGAACCAACCAAACCACAGCCAACCATTATTCCCATTTGAAAAAATACATTTCTACCACTGTTTTATTCAGAAAAAAGTGCCTAAATTATGTAAAAGTTATTATCTCGTAACTTCACAAACAACCATGATATGCACACTTGTCTTAAAGTGAAAAAATGAAATTTTTGTTTATAACTCGAAAACTAAAGAAGACAGCGAATTTTGGGTTTCGCCAGTGAATTTGTCTCGACAAAAGAGATTGAGTATGCGCCCTCCATTTTTTTTATCTTTTATAGTTACTGAGATACTCCATACAAACATCGAAAATTGGCTACCCTGTACATACCTATAATTTACAGCTGAAAAAATATTATCAAGAAAGAAAAAACATATGTAACAGGAACTTAATTTACTAAATCAAAAGTATTTTTTTCTTTTATTCACATTTATCTTTTATCTCAATTATGTTCAACGAACACGTTTCCAGAGGACATTGACTACGTGACAAAAACCTTACCCCTACCCCCGCCCCTGTGACCAATCGTAGTATTTTGAAGAACCACCTCCCCCCCCTGAACGGGTCACGTAGTTTGGGTATGTTCCCTTAACTGACTGGCCTAAAATCCCATTGGTTCGTTGGGATAATTACTTTCACTCAACCAATTTGATGCAGTAAATACACTTTATTTATAAAAGTTGATCCCAAATGTTTGAGAGACCGCGCATTCCCACTCGTATTGATACACAAGTTATACTGTTATACCCACTGTCGAATAAATCCACCAACCCACCAACAACTTGTTACACGTTCTAATAAACTCAGTGCAGAGTGTAAAGAGCCCACCTTGACCAGACTACCAGACATCAATCACCAAGAGTACTTACCTAGTGCTGGTTGTTGTTGTTGAATCAGTCAGTCTCTAACCGCAACCGCAGTGAGAGATATGCTTTAATGAACAAAATATTAGTTTCGGTTGCACGAATACGAAATGAATTAGGTGAAATTAATATAAAATGAATTGAGTGAAATGAATTTTGATATGAAAAAGAACAAAAATCCCAGTCAGATATAGTCGCTAGATTTTACTGATTTTATTAAATTTGTGAATGTGTGTTATATTTTATATAAATCGAGATGACAAGTGGTCAAATGGATGTTACAAGTGATGGATTTAAAGGGAAGGTAAATCATTGAATATTATAAACTGTTTCACTACACAAACCAGTATATTTTTAATATTCAAAAAATGATGTAATATAGTTTACAGTTTCAAAACTAGGTTAAATTTATGTCGCGAAAACTTTATGGTATTCTGCACTCTTTAGCCATACATTAATCCAGAGCGACACAGGAGCTGATTTAATATAGCTGAAGACATTTCATTTCATAAATTATATTTTCAGAAATAATGTCATTTTCGAAAAAAGAAAATTTTTTTTGCAGAAATGTTTTTGAGTAATCTAACTTCAAGTCCAGTAGATTTCTCATAAAGAATTCCTTATAAGTTTCTCTTTATTTATTGAACATATTTCAGGAATTCTTTGAGTATTAGGATATATTATTATATCATGTGTAGGTACACTGAACCCTAGTCACAACAACAAAAATTCAGAAATCCTAATTGCTAATTAAATCCTAATTGATCTTCCACGTTATGTATACAAAAGGTGAATTACTGAAGATAAAGAAAGTTTTTGTAAATTAACTTTCAAATATCTTTTTTTCATCTAATAAATAAACTCAGTCACTTTTATTCAATATTTTCGAAAAACCTCGTGAGCAAACGAATTCTCTTCAGGAATTGAAAACAGACAAACTGTCAGTTTGCAAAAATATTCTGGATGAAATTTATTTAAACCATTTTGCTCACTGAATTCTGCCTTTATATTCACATAACGCGATATAGATCTCAAATAAATAATTGCCTTTAAACTCTATAATATGTTTTTCTTCAGTATACAGGGTGTTCTACAAGCTCTATGACAAACTTTGACAGAAGGTAGGTTGCTTGATTTTAAACATTTTTTTTTCAATAAACATGGGTCGGATTCGTTTTTGTTTAGAAGTTACAAGCATTCAACTTTTATTAACAATTAATTATAAAAATTGAAACTAAATGATAATCACAAAACTAAAGACTATAAAAATTGCTCGAAATGTCCACCCTCAGCTTGAATGCAAGCCTCACATCGACGAACTAAAGATTCGGTCACTCGAAGAATGAGATTTGGATCATTTCTTATTTGGTTAGCTGCATCTTGAATTCTTTCAAGTAATTGCTGATGGCTAGCGATTTTAACATGGTAGAGCAGCTGCTTCATGTGTCCCCATAAATAAAAATCCAGAGGATTTAGATCGGGTGAACGAGGTGGCCATAATATTGGACCTCCTTGACCCATCCATTTATTCGGGAAATGTTCATTTAGCCAAGCAACTACTTGTCTTCCCCTATGTGGCGGTGCACCGTCGTGCTGATACCACATATTTTGAATAATATTAAAATGTACGTCATCAATTATTTTATTTAGAACTTTCACAAGAAATATCTAATAAATAATTAAAATGACACTAACAATTATTATTTTCATAACAACCGATATTTCTATTTATCAGCCTACGTTTTTTATTGAAGCAGGTGTATATTTTATAAGTGTGCATTGTTTAAAATGCTTAGTGACTTTCTATCACTTCCTGGTTGACTGAAAAAATTACGATTCTTCAAATGCTTGCAACTTCTGAACAACAACGAATCGGACCCATGTTTATTAAAAAAAAATGTTTAAAATCAAGTGACCTACCATCTGTCAAAGTTTGTCATAGAGCTTGTAGAACACCCTGTATAGATTTTGTGTATGAGTAACAATTCTCAACACATTCAAAGTCAGTCACCTTTTTTTTGGTGATTAACTTCCTTTCCTGAAAAGTATCAGTGGAAATTTTATTTCATTATGACAAGTCTCATAGCAAAGATGTATTTTTTTATTATTTTTGTTTTGTCATATGAACGTATCTTATTGAAAATATCAGTTCGTCAAATCTTTGTTAATATCATTTAATTGGTTTTCATTGATATAGATGAACATATTCAATATAGTCTTGAGATATGTTAATGAATTCAAACTTGTATTATTCTATCAAAGAAATCCGCCCCGGTTATTGACCAGTGAAGCCTCATCGAAAGCGGACAAGGAAAGAAAATAATTAAGAATACCATGGCATAAAGATAGGTATCTCTTCCAAGTGTCAAATTTCAAACGAAATAGGTCAATATTAAACAAAAGAAATCACAATTACATTGTGCACAATTACATTGTGATCATTCACGGGCCATCATGTCTTGAATCCTCAAATAACTTAAAACTATATATATATATATATATATATATATATATATATATATATATATATATATATATATATATATAAAGGATAGGAATTCGTTGCTGACCAGTATGAAGTAAAACGTAAATATTGGGGAATGCAGCTGGTACAATGAAAACCTCTTTAAAGTTGATCCAAGCCGAAATCTTGGATCAACTTTATAGAGTTTTTCATTGTACCAGCTGCATTCCCCAATATTTACGTTTTACTATATATATATACTATATATATATATATATATATATATATATATATATATATATATATATATATATATATAAAATAATATATATATATAAATATAAATATAAATATATTAATATATAATTATTTATATATATATATATAAATATATATATATATATATATATATATTTATATATATATATATATATATATATATATATATATATATATATATATATATATATATATATATATATATATATATATATATATATATATATATATATATATATAAATATATATATGAAAAAAAAACGGAACGGTTACAACACATATCAAATCGACAAGAGCATACGCAAACACACAAATATCACCCCACCTCTACCACCTTCCAATCCCACTGAACAAGAATCTACACCTAAATTATTTCTTCCTTACATCAAAGGAGTAACAGATAAGATCGCAAGATCTCTCAAAAAACACAAACATCAAAAACAATATTCACTACTCAACAAAAAACTCTCCCATCTGGTCAGATCCGTCAAGGATAAAATTCCTAACGAAAATTACGGTGTTTATGAGATTCCCTGTTCCAATTGTCCTCGTTCCTATATAGGACAAACGAACCGACGAATTCAGGTCCGTGCCAAGGAACATTCACTTTCGGTAAGACACTCAGATATCGCCAACGCCCTATCCCAACATCACATCCAAACAGGCCACATTATCGATTTCCCAATAACTAGAACAATTGCTCCCGTCCGATCTTTCAAATCCCGAATTATCCGTGAAGCTGTAGAAATAGAAAAAACGTCCAAATTGTTTGAACACCAGAGATGACAGTCACAGACTCCCATCAGCATGGAAACCACTTCTCAGTGGTCGCCATGTAACGCCCAATCAGAGTGCATCCCGCACTGATGAGCGTGAGTAACCACCCCCTCCCCGATAAATACGGCCACGCGACGATCGGCCCGTCAGTTGACTCTGAAGAGTAGGCAGATTGAGACTTCAGAGTTGACAGGAAGCAATACGGTTAGTGGAGTAGGCAGGTTGAGACCACGCAATCGTATTGTTTCCGATTCCTCCTAAATTCGATTCGTGGAGTAGGCAGATTGAGGCCACGAGTCTGAATTATTTCCCTTCTAATTCTCCTGAAGATGGCTTCGCAAAAGGAGCCGAAACGTCGAGATTTTTCAAATCTTTTACGCGGTTCATTCCGTGAACCAAGTTTTTCAAATACTTCCGACCGCGGAAATCTTTCTGAACATATATATATATATATATATATATATATATATATATATATATATATATATATATATATATATACGGGTACTACGCACGGTCTGCAAGTACTATTGAAGTCTTAACTACCTCCACCTGCCCTGCATGCAATGTGTATACCGATTGCAGGTGGTTGAACCCTTTTTTTAATATATGTAATTTCGTTTAGTAAATGCAGGCTTAGTTCGAATATTCTGGAATTTCTTGCCGGTTTTGGTAATGTTGAAGTTATAATTATTTGTACTTTCAACTCGTACTGTCAAATTAGTTTTAGAATATTTTTGTACATTTAGTTTTTCTTTATATTTCGAGCAGGATCTTAATTCACATAAAAAAAATGAAATTTACTTTTTTTGCAAATTATTTTTTATTTAATATTTTTTTTCATTTTGCACTTTTCACTTATATATATATATATATATATATATATATATATATATATATATATATATATATATATATATATATATATATATATATAAATATTTATATATATATATATGTATATACATATATATATATATATATATATATATATATATATAATTACTGATAATTAAAATAAAAAACACTTGGCTTTAAGTTTCACAAATATATTGAATAAAAATTAACAATTAAATTAGTCAACTAGTTTCGGGTTATGGGCCCATTATCAAGACTGAACAGAAAAATACTCAACAAGGTCATTTATAATATTGATTGTAGTAGAGGGGAAATTTGGTATTCAACTTGTTCATTTACGATGGGGTAATTCCTCTTAATGGCACTACTAATTTCTAAAATTTCCAACAGGTCAAGACGTAGCCCTTTTTACCTGGGTGGAGGCATATCGTTTTCTCGAAGTCGATGAAATGGTTAAATTTTATACAATGCTCTGAGAAACCAGTGGTGTTTCTGTTAAACAAAATTGACTTTTTATGTTCTTCGACGCGAGTGTTGATTTTTCTGCCTGTTTGTCCGATATAAAAGGATGGGCATTCATTACAAAAGATTTTGTAAACACCACTGTTTTCTCCAATATTGTTCCTATTTTTGTTATTGACTAAGAGTGACTTTAAATTACGTTTATTTGTACATATGCTTTTAATACCGTTTTGTGATAATCTGTTGATGATTTTATTACTAATTCCTGGAATATAGTTTATTAAATGATATTTTTGTTCGCATTTTATGACTGGTGAGGGATAAATTGAATTTAGAATATTCTTATGTCGTTTTTTCTTTATCATTTGATCAATCAAGATGTCTTTATAGCCGTTATTTATTGCTAATAATTTTAAAATATTAACTTCCTTAGTGAAATTTTTTTCAGAAAGAGGAATGGCAAAAAGTCTATGTATGAATGAATGAAATGCACTTAATTTAATTTCAATTGGTTGACTGCTATCATTGTGTATTAGCGTATCCGTAAAAGTAGGTTTTCTGTAGATATTAAATGTAAGAGCATGTTCTTTTCTAGTTATTTGGATATCTAAAAAGTTAAGGGAATGTTGTTCATTTTCTATTTCTTTTGTGAATTGAATTGGAGGGTGAAAAGAGTTAATGTATTTGAGAAAGTTATCTAACTGTCTATCCGTTCCACACCATATACAAAAAATGTCATCAACATAACGCCGCCATAATAAAACATTACTAATCAGGCTGTTTGTAGATTCAAAGATTTTATTCTCTAAGTCAGACATAAAGATTTCACTGAGAAGAGGTGATAACGGTGAACCCATTGGCAAACCATCTGACTGTTGATAAACTATGCCATTAAATTCAAAATAACTTTGTTTTAGACATAGAGTCGATGCCGAAATCATTTCCTGAACTATTTCGGGTGAAATATTACTATTTGAATTCAAATCCCTACTAATGATATTTTTCAATTCATTGTTCGGAATAGAAGGAAATAAAATTACGTCAAAAGAGATTAATTTTGCATTGAGTGGAATCTTGAGATTTTTCAACTGATTAATGAGCTGTAAAGAGTTTTTTATACTGTAGGTAGGATTGAATTGTATTAATGAAGGTAGTTTTTTATTTAGATATTGACATATTTTATAGGCGGGTGCATTTATGTAAGATACTATTGGACGCATAGGACAGTCAGGTTCATGTATCTTGTATGCACAGAAAATTTCATGAGAATCGGTCAAACCATTCCGGAGGAGTTTACCTTCTAACACCGTGACACGAGAATTTTATATATTAGATATATATATATATATATATATATATATATAAATATATACATATATATATATATATATATATATATATATATATATATATATATATATATATATATATATATATATATATATATATATAGGGGGTCCCACCGGGAAAGAAGGCGATCTGTATATGGAAAACTACACATAGGAAACTTTTGAAAATTTGACAGTATACTAATGTTGATAGGGGCAACTCGACTAAAATATTTTCAAGATGGTGGCATTTCCGGTTATACCGGAAGTAGATACCAACTTGCTTATTTTAAATTGGATACCATATATATTAATACATTTTTAGATTCTACGCAAGATTCTAGGCAAATTTCATGCATTATGTCCTATACCTAAGTCTAAGCGTTTTTGACATATTTAGGTTTTTATGTCAAAAATGACAATTGCAAACCCGAATATAATTATCAATTGTTCCTATAAGGATTCCCGTATTACTTACTTTGGGGTGGATTCCTTATTGAAAAAGACTTGCTTTAATAGATTTTGTATAGTATTTGGATAACTAATCATACAGGGTGTTCGAAAAAAAAGATCTGAAATGAGATTGAGAAAACTGACAAAAATCAATTTTTTCAGATGGAAACCCCCCATTTTTCTTATTTTGTAGTATTTAGCATTTAAAAAGAAGGTAACTTTGTAAAAAGTTATCTATACCTAAAATTTGAAATTTTCGAAATATTGCCAATTTAATATTTTTATATGGCGATTTTGCTTTTAATCGTTAAACAATTAGATCTAGGATAGCCACTATCGTATTTGACATTTCAAATCATCGTAATGGCACCCCGGTTAAATTATATAAACGAAAATTATTTAAACTTTTAAGGCTTATCTAAATCATTTTCATTTAAATGCTGCACTAATGAAAATATTGATAGCATAGGGATGATATTTGTGTTTCCGTAAAATTCTTAGAACTGACGATTTAGATAAGCCTGATTCTAATGCTATCTGCCTTGAAGATTTTGTAGGATATGCTTCAAAATATCTCAAAATTGATATTTCAATATTTTCATTGTTAACAACTGGTATCTTTTTGTACACTTATGCCTTAGCGGATCCAAAATTCTTGAAATTTTCTATAATTCGTTTAACAGTATTTGGTGATGGTTTTTGTTTATGAGGATATCGGGTCGCACATGTATCACATGTCCTTGAAATAATTTATCACATTGTCCATAAATAATAAATAAGTTCCATAATCTTCGTTTGTATTATTTAACCGGGGTGCCATTACGATGATTTGAAATGTCAAATACGATCGTGGCTATCCTAGATCTAATTGTTTAACGATTAAATGCAAAATCGCCATATAAAAATATTAAATTAGCAATATTTCGAAAACTTCAAATTTTAGGTATAGATAACTTTATACAAAGTTACCTTCTTTTTAAATGCTAAATACTACGAAATAAGAAAAATGGGGGGTTTCCATTTGAAAAAATTGATTTTTGTCAGTTTTCTCAATCTCATTTTAGATCTTTTTTTTCGAACACCCTGTATGATTAGTTATCCAAATACTATACAAAATCTATTAAAGCAAGTCTTTTTCAATAAGGAATCCACCCCAAAGTAAGTAATACGGGAGTCCTTATAGGAACAATTTATAATTATATTAGGGCTTGCAATCGTCATTTTTGACATAAAAACCTAAATATGTCAAAAACGCTTAGACTTAGGTATAGGACATAATACATGAAATCTGCCTAGAATCTTGCGTAAAATCTAAAAATGTATTAATATATAGGGTATCCAATTTAAAATAAGCAAGTTGGTATCTACTTCCGGTATAACCGGAAGTGTCACCATCTTGAAAATATTTTAGTCGAGTTGCCCCTATCAACATTAGTATACTGTCAAATTTTCAAAAGTTTCCTATGTGTAGTTTTCCATATACAGATCGCGTTCTTTCCCGGTGGGACACCCTGTATATATATATATATATATATATATATATATATATATATATATATATATATATATATATATATATATATATATATATATATATATATATATATATAAATCAATGATAACCATTTAACAGAAAATAATTTCATTTGAATATGCAAAATCTTGAAAACTTTGACGCAGTTCCTTCTACATAGGCTGATTGTAGGCAAATTGCATCCTGCCTTCAATTGAAAGGATTGCTCAATTTAATGTTTATCGTAATTATTTCTTGCAATACGTTCTCTGAATAAATTGATAGGTTTCTGACTAATACCTTCGAATTATTCGAATATTTTGAATTAAATGCATAATAGAAACCTCTGGAAACAAAATGTTATCCAAGATTACATCAAATGAGCATGTATATAAAGTACAGTTGATTGTGTGTGCCGAGAACGCGAAATTTTAACTGAACTAAATAGCTCAATTCACATAATTGAATGATTTTTGATCGATAACTGGGACATGGCAATTATCTGGACGTTTACCTTATACTTTAGGACGGTGATTCATGTTGTTCTTATTGTGTTTGAAATTCAAACAAAAATTGGAACCAATTATTTTGTACTCGAGATCGTGAATGTGTAATGAGGAGAGACAGAATAAATTAACTGGAGTTGAAGTAATATAGCAAAATATAGGAATTTTTTCTGGATCAAATCATGAAAAATATACAAGTTGACCATGGTTAATATATGTATTGCATAAAGTGAACAGGGAAAATTCTTCAATTATTTTAAAATTATCAAACAACTTTCCAACGGAGCTGATTAAATATATATTCCTAAGAATTCTACATTCACAATCCAACATTGAATTATAGAAATCCTCAAGCCGCCCCGACTCAAAATCTGCATACAGCTGTTTCGGTTTTATTAGATCTCATCAGTGCTGCTTATTTGACTCGTAGTGAATTAACAAATTTCTAATTGTTCCACAATCCAACTCGCACTCGGGACTACTATCTGGATAATAATCCAGAGCGCCCTCCATTAAGGATATTGAAAACTAAAGTTTCACCGCGTAGATTGAAAAATGAGAATCCCGATGGGCGTTAGGATCTAGTAACGCACGTGGTGCATACAAGATATTATTTTTCACGAAAAAATTATTTTATTATAATGAAAAATCGATTTTGAAATCGGTTCATTGCTCCTATACTTTCCATTTTCCTTCTCATAGTAGGCATGTCATTTGTTGATATTTTAACGTTGGTGAATATTTTTGTCATCATATTTAGTGAATGTCATTGCTGCTTTCTTTGTGTAGTCTTATAGAAATAATGGAAATGAAAATGGATTTACCCAAGAATATCATAGAAAATGCAGCCAAAGCTGTGAATAATTTATTGCCGGAGAAATCCAGAGTCGTTTACGACAAGAATTATGAAGTATTTAATCAATGAAAGTTGCTTCATTTCTCCTCGTACAGTTAGCAGGCGTTATGGTCCATAACGCCCGCTCATTACGCTCTAGGGCATAATGAGTGTGTTTATAGCAAACGCAAGGTGAAATAAATATATAATATACAAGTGAAAGATAAACGTTTTTTAAAACTCTCGACATACTCGCTCCATGAATACTTATGGAGCGATATTCGCTATAGTCAAAATCAAATTTGAGCTACCTACTGCCTGTGTGGGGTACGTGTTGTTCAACTAGATTTAAAGAAATTAAAATTTTACAGAACAAAGTCCTAAAAATTTTATTCAATTATGATATACTTACAAGTACAGATACCGTATACAGTGAACTGTGTCTCTGAAGGTTGGACAAGATATTGATGCTTGAGCAAGGTAAACTTATGCATAAAATAATTTTACGAAAACAAAGGAGTAATACAAATATAACATTTACCAACGAAATACATATCCATAATATGCGTAACATAAATAATGTATATGTAAACTCTAATAGGATAAATCTGGGGCTTTATAGCCCAGTACAATTTGCGTCTAAACTTTATAATTCTTTACCAGAAAATCTAAGATTGATAAGAAACTACAATGTATTCCTTAAAAACCTAAGAATTTTTCTGGAAATAGAATAAAGTAAAATGTGAAATTTTTGTAATTATTTATCAAGTGTACCTTAGTCATCTGTAAATTAATATTGAGAAAAACAAATGGAAAAATAGTATATTGTTGAATCCTTATAATATTTTATCTCGAGGCCAGAGCTTTTGCCACTGATTTGAGATTGTTATAATATTTTTATTAATAAAATAAAGGTTATTTTCAACAGCAAAAGAATCATGAAAAATATAAAAGTTGATAATGGTCAATTTAATATACAACAGAAAATGAACAAGGAAAATTCTTCAATAAGTAATTAAAAAAATTATCAAACAACTTTCCGAGGGAATTGGTTATATGTATTACATTCATAATCCAACCGTGAATTATAGAAATCGTCGAGTCACCCCGACTTAAATTCTCGATTTTTTTTCAGAGTAGAGGGTTGATGTTGAGGTACGTTCCTATGTTGGTTTCAACTTTTTTCCACAACCACGATGAACTTCTTTTTCAATAAAATTAGTTATTTATGTACCAAGTGCGTTATATAGATCCTAAAGCCCGATGGGCCTTAGGATCTAGCAACGCACGCGGTGCATACAAGATTTCATTTTTCACGAAAAAATTATTATATTATGATGAAAAATCGATTTTAAAATAGGTTCATTGCTCCTATACTTTCCATTTTCCTTCTCATAGTAGGCATGTCATTTGTTGATATTTTGATGTTTGTGAATATTTTTGTCATCATATTTTGTGAATGTCATTGCTGCTTTCTTTGTGTGCCGGCCGCACATTTACTACAATCGGATGCGATTGTATGAAACGATTTCAAATCGGACCACTAACGCAAACTACCGACAAAATACGTCCGATTTTATTCGAATGTCACAAGCTGGGATATTTTTCGACCGTGGTAATCAGATTTTCAGTATCGCACATGGTTTGACAATTCCTTTTTCTATACTCCCTGTCAAAAACTGACAGAAATAATCGTATGTTTGCGGCAGACTATGCAAAAACAATGCACGGCTTGCCTTCCGGTAATCGGATCAGACTTTTTATCGGTCCGATTGGTAGGACACACTGGTCGTGCATCCGAGTCGGACTTCCGATCCGATATCGGATCGTAGATGTGCGATATGATAGTATAAAAGTATAGGTATTTGAGCGTCAGATGCACTGATCCAACAATCGTTTCAGACAATCGGAACCGATTGTAGTAAATGTGCGGCCGCCCTTAGGCCGGCCGCACATTTACTATCTGATTGTCTGAAACGATTCCAACTCGGACCACTAGAGCACACTGCCGACAAAATACGTCCGATTTTATTTGAATGTCACAAGCTGGGATATTTTTCGACCGTGGTAATCAGATTTTCAATATCGCACATGGTTTGACAATTCCTTTTTCTATACTCCCTGTCAAAAACTGACAGAAATAATCGTATGTTTGCGGTAGACTATGCAAGAACAATGGACGGCTTGCCTTCCGGTAATCGGATCAGACTTTTAATCGGTCCGATTGGTAGGACGCACTGCTCGTGCATCCGAGTCGGACGTCCGATCCGATATCGGATCGTAAGTGTGCGATATGACCGTATAAAAGTATAGGTATTTGAGCGTCAGATGCCCTGATCCGACAATCGTTTCAGACAATCGGAACCGATTGTAGTAAATGTGCGGCCGGCCTTATAGAAATAATGAAAATGAATTTACCCAATAATATCATAGAAAATGCAGCCAAAGCTGCGAATAATTAATTGCCGGAGAAATCCAGAGTCGTAATGAAATTTGCTTCATTTCACCTAGTGCAATAAGCGGGCGGTGTAAATCCATTATGCCCGCAAATGCGGGCGTAATGGCCTAGGGCATAATGAGTGTGTTTATAGCAACCGTATCCAAGGTGAAATAAACATATAATATACAAGTGAAATATGAAAATTATTTTTACTTTCCAATTAGGTTTGCGATTTGAGCTTGAATTTTTTCAAAATATAATTGAATCCGTTAGAATCGCATTTCGACTCGATGCATTTCGCGCGAAAAATACGGCCTTAGTGATGGAGCTATGCTGCTCACGAGTTTTTCCATATTTCAGGTACTAATATGAGCCCTAATCTTTTAACACTACAAACAACTTCTTACATTTTTATTTATAATAGGTACTTCAGATAAGTGAATCATTAAAATTCTCAAGCAATTGTGTCAGCAATATTTTATGGATCATATAATTCAATTGTTTAATGTGAAATTTATCTAAATGTTTCGCGAATTTCATCATATTTTTATAGATTTTTATAGAGTAGCAGAATAGGCCAAGCTACAGAGATTTTTTCATGTAAAAAGTGTTAGAAGAAAACCAGCTCCGCCATTGTTTGTAAAATAGTTCCACATGATATAGTGATATGTTTTTCACTATCTTTGTTATTAACAATTTTATGCAAAAAATCGCGTTGTTTTCAGTTTTTTGCTTATAAAATTGAAACTATCAGAGTAATCGTGATGGTGTCAATAGATTTATTGTAGAAAATGGAAAGACGAAAAAAATGAGAGGTCGGACGACTCGATCAGATCCTTAGTCTAAGGGAAAATTGGAAAAAACCGGCAAAAATGCAGTTTTTTCAAAAATTTATTGCTCGGTTATTTTTTGAGTTGAAGCGTAGATCCTCCGGTTAGTATTATTTATCAATATAAACTTTATTTGTGCGGAGAGCAGGAACTGTCCGATGCATAGTTTTTGATCTGTGGCCATTTGGGACTGTGAACCGTACACCTTGAAAGAATTTTTAGACTGTTATACTGTCGTATAATTATAATATATATATATATATATATATATATATATATATATATATATATATATACATATATTCTTTAATTAATAAATTTTCTTAAAATATGCTCTGGTTTATGCAACTATGTCGATTTGAAGATTCGCAAAGTTTCATCTGGAGTCATTCGAGAAACCTTTTTAATTTTCAAATCGAGATACCTACCCACCTACACGTATCAGTAAAATATGGTAATTTCCGATAACCTACTTAAATATACCTTTATTTTTTTATTTACAATATATTGTTATGATAATAAGCATAGTTAATTCAAATTTTCCATATATTCATAATGATCAACTACCATTTAGTAGATAATTAATGTATTCAATAAATATATTTTCCATAAGATGCTTGCATCACAGGCAATACATATACTTGCAAAATTTGAAGAAACCTGTTTCCATGTGCGATATTCTTATGACATTCATGCAATCTAGAACACACAACTTAGCATACAGTTTAAGCAAGTTCAACTTAAGATTGAATTGAATATTATATTGAATCTACCTACATCGTAATTAATAGCTTCCAGTCGTATTTTCTCCGAAGATATATAGATATATATATATATATATATATATATATATATATATATATATATATATATATATATATATATATATATATATATATATATATAATTATAAAATTTAAATGAGAAACACAAGTCTCACAACTCTAGTAGTTTCAATTTTATTGGTTAGTTGTTTATAGCTACCCGGTTTCGCGAAAGTTTTTTCGCATCTTCAGGGTCAGAGGGCAGCAAAAGATATCTTCAAAAATTAAGGGTAAAAATACAACTTCTCATTACTCTTTATTCTTGAAAATTTATTTTGCAGCCCTCTGAGCCTGAAGATGCGAAGAAACTTTCGCGAAACCGGGTAGCTCTAAACAAATAAAACTCAAACTAATTTTGACAATAATCCATCACGATTCGAATTAATTCTCATATATAAAATACTTGAATATGAAAATATGTGATAGTTTTTCATATTATTTCATTAGATATATATTTAACACAACCTCAACTGAAATGGTTAAATCAACAACGTCTTGAGTATAAAGACTCAGGACTGATTTGTGACGTCATCGCCTGGCGGCCGAGCGAACGCTGCGTAGCTATTGGTTCTATGTATTTATCAATGTTTCAAATTCATTTTCCGACTATTTTTAAGTAGTAAAAAAATTTGCGAATCATTTAGTATTGTAGCCAACAAAGTGAATTAAGTTTTTCTATCGATATTTGCCATATAGTATATAAAACCAATGTTTTTAGTTTAATATAATCAATATCTTGAGGTCTCGCTTGAGGTAATGTTCGCCGAAATAGTTTTCTACTTTTGATAAATTGTTATTTTCCGTTTCTTACCTTTACCTAAGCGATCATTTTTCTTGCAGCAGTAGTTTTTAATAAATGTATTTGAGATACAATCCAATAATATACCAACAATGGTTTTAGAAGAATGAATGTCGCATGCTTCGAAATGAAGTAGGTGATTTTCTTTACGAATATATTCAAAAATTAATTCTGAGAGAAAATTTCTTTGGCAAAATACGTTTAAGAATTTATCTTCATGGCTATTGATTATTTTTTGAAATATTATATATGAATTTACGACAATTTGAACTACTGAATCTTGGGGATAATGAAGACCACCTCGATTCAAATTATTTATAAGATTGAAGTTATCTTCTACAATGAGTTCTTCATTATTATAGATCAACAAATTATGACACGAGTGACATTTTAATTTTTTGCATTATCAATCACATTAAGTAAATTTTTTATTTCGTCCAAACTACTTGAAATGAATAGGGTCTTTACTTTACCTACTTCAACACTTATTGATTGAGCATAACAATAGGTATTTATTTCTAAATTATCGCTTATAACTACTGACCACGTAATTGAAGGACCCGGCGTGTAATCCAGTTTAAATAAAGTTGTTCTTGTTTCATCATTTATTATAAACCACCCTTTTTCTAAATTAAAAGATTGAACTAATAAATTGAATTCCTCGAAAGTTTTGTAAACAGTACGCTTCATATGTTCTAAATATTCATTTTTGCTGTCCTCAATAGCTTTTTTGAAACGGACTTCGTCCGATACCTTTAGTTTTTCGTCTTTACTCTGACGATACTTCACGTCTTTTGATAAGTAATTTGGACATTTAGGAAAATTTACTTGGAATGCTACTATCTTTGAGTCGTGGCAAAGCTAAACTAATTGAAAAGATCTGCCACCCGGTTTTCGAATCCTGTTGTGATATGTCCCTTATAAAATCCTGACTTCCAAAATGATTTTCACAAACCCGACTGTTATTGTTTCGGCTCGAAATCATCAACGAGGTAATTGCACATATCATTACGGCGAATCTCGGCCATTTTTTAGGAAAACGAAACACATCACACTTTTGTAAGCGTTTGTGTAATTTCCCCCTGCATCCAGGCACACAACACTTATATTGGCATTCTTGAAACCACTTCACTTATAGCAATTAATTCAAATGCAATAAACTAACTAAAAGATTACTTTGTGGAAATCAAATACAAATGAGCAATTTTTTTGACGAGCGTCTTAAATCAATGATCTATTTCCAATAGAACAAGTGGTGCGAAGCGAAGAAACTTTCGCGAAACCGAGTAGCTATAAACAAATAAAACTCAAACTAATTTTGACAATAATCCATAACGATTCGAATTAATTCTCATATATAAAATACTTGAATATGAAAATATGTGATAGTTTTTCATATTATTTCATTAGATATATATTTAACACAACCTCAACTGAAATGGTTAAATACGTCACGTCATCTAAGTTTGCTACTTCCTACAATAATTGCATAAGTATGTACTTTATTCAAGGAAAGTCTCTATTCAAACAAGTATATTATTATTCAGATATAATTAAAATAATCTATATATATATATATATATATATATATATATATATATATATATATATATATATATATATATATATATATATATATATAATCTCTTGATAATTATTAGCAATAACAGGCTTGTCGAATCTTAAAAAAGTCGATTTTATTAAAAAGTTGACGTTTCGCTACGACATTCGTGGCTTTATCAAAAACTTTTTTAAAAATTTATTCAAGCCTGTTATTGCTAATAATTATCAAGAGATTAGAAATAGTTCACAGGCAACAACAATTCGAATAAATATATATATATATATATATAATATATATATATATATTATATATATATATAAATATAAATATATATATTTATATATATATATATATATATATATATATATATATGTATATAATATACAGTGTGACCAATTTTTAATGGAAACACTCCTGTGAAATTTGAAGTTGTGACCCGATTGCAACCATGTTTCAATTTTCAGGGCATACTACGATATTTTTATTAAAAAAATTACCACGCCACTGGATCCAGCGTGTCCCTAAATAGGTATGCCAAAATTTCATAAAAAAATATTCATATCAAAGTTATGAGAACTCAAAATTCAAAAACTCTCACTTGACACAAAAAAAAAACAACCACTATCAACAGATAAATAAACAGAATAAATATTTTTTATTTTGGGTATTTTTTGTGAGTTTTCGAACTTTGAATTATCATAACATTGTTTTGAATTAATATTTTTTCATAAAATTTTGGTCATACCTATTTAGGGGCACACTGAATCCAGTGGCGTGGTAATCTTTTCAATAAAAAAATCGCTAATAAACAACCCGAATTTCGACTAAGAAAAAATATCATAGTATGCCCTGAAAATTGGAATAACATCATCAATAAAATGACTGATATATAACCTGCTGGCAAATGTCGTAAGATATACCATAGTATGAAATTTAAAACAAAAGAAATTGGAATAAACATTCCAAATTTTGTCCCAATGTAGACCTTTTAGTACCTACTTGACTCTTCAAAAAAAAAAAGTGGTTGAAATCGGTTTACAACTTCAAATTTTACAGGGGTGTTTCCCCTGTGTGTGTGTGTGTGTGTGTGTGTGTGTGTGTGTGTGTGTGTGTGTGTGTGTGTGTGTGTGTGATAAATTATGAAGAGGGAACTCTATAAAATAATAATTATCACTCGATATTTAAAATAACAACACTTAAACTTCATAGTAACTGTTAAAGATTTCACGCTTATTACCTACTGGAAAAAACATTGACATAATTTGTCCGTGGAACAGGATTAAAAAATAATCATTGAATTATATCAGGTAGCTTTCAAGGAGATGTGCAACCAGTATTTTATGTTAGATCAAATCATCCTATTCATCGTAGAACAATCCATACAATCAGGACCGCATTTACTATAAGGCTAACAAGTTCTATGCCAAAGGCTACAAATTTTTAGCGACGCCAAATTTTTGAAAATAGAAAAATATTCTATTAAATGATATCCATCTATTATAAGTTTCATGGGGTTTTATTCGGAGCATCGTTTTTTCAAATGTCTATATCATTTCAAAAATAATTTTGATTATGGCAATGACAAATTATTATATAGTCGAGTCAATGAAGCCGTAAAACAGGCGAACTTCGAAAGTCCTTAGAAACAGCTCCGATTTTGATAAATTTTTTTTTTAATTTCTGTTTTTTCATATTATTGAAAATAAGAAATCTTTCAGAGGGGGGAATAATTATTTTCATTGTCCAAACAATATGTATGTAATTTATATGAGAAAATAAGTTTTCAGCTTCATTATTTTTCTATTATTTATTATTAAATAATAGAATTATTTATTATTATATATTATTATTAATTAATAAATAAATTTAGCTTCATTTTTTTCATTGACTTTAAAAAAAATAACACTTGACAAGAAATTTTGTCAATTTCTGTTTTTATTTTAAAAAAAGAACGCTTGCTCTTGGGTGTATGAATGAAATTAAGTGTTTCCAAAAATTTGATCTTTTGGGTAATGGCTTAGATTCAAGCCTATTGGCATTTCGGAACAGGCGTAAAACTGTAGGCCCCTTGATTTGAAAAAAAATATAAATCGTATAGCTTTAATTTCTTTAAATTCTTTTCAAACAAAACCGCGCAAAAACTTATTTTTTTATATAAATGACGTCTATATTGTTTAAACAATAAAAATAATTATTTCTTCCCTATACAAGATTTCTGATTTCAAATAACATAAAAAAACTGAAATTTAAAAAAAAATTATTAAAATCGGAGCTGCTTCTGGGAATTTCTATCGAAAAGATTTATTGACTCGACTAATAGCTATTCTACAATGAAACGCGTTGAAAATTACTTGGGAAACTCAATGAAGGAAGAAATACTGAACGTCCTCAACATCATGGTTATTGAATCAAAATCTATATTTTGAATAAACTTTTGAAAATTTCAGTCAGGGCAGAATGAGTATTTAGTGCACGTTGAAAATTTCAGCTTTGCAAATAACCATTCAATAAAATAATATACCTATCTTGTTTTTGTTGTATGTGAGCTCACAGTGGAAAGAATGTGTTTTGCTTAAATATATATGTAGGTATTCGAGTGATAACATTGCAAACTCTATTTGTGTACTCAGGGCCGGCGGAAGGCTAGTTTAACGCCTGTGCGAAAGGCAAATTTCCGCCCCCTCCCCCCTCGATTTGATGAAACACATATTTTTAAAATTTTGTAAGTTTTGCAATAACTGTAATGTGGAATCAATTTACAAAGTTAAAATAAAAATACTAAAAGAAAAACTAATACGTTACTATATTCTCTTTCATAATCGTGAATCGTGTGTAAATTAAAATACAAAAGAACAGAAGAAAATTATTTATTGAATATTAAAAAAAACTAGTAACGACACTTAAAGTTATAAACATCTAAAACATTATATTATAAAAATAAACATAATGAAAATATTTTTTCAAAAAAGCATAAAAATTATATTATTCTACTAAATTTAAGAATATTGTCAATATCAATATGAATTTGAAAACACTATCCTGATACCGGCTAGAAAAAACATAAAATATTTATTACCTGCAGCTGGTGCGGTGGCGACTAGCGGCGCCTTTCATTGTCAATAAAATAATACCGCCCGTTTGTTCACGCTCGGTAAGGCACAATACATCATAAGCAAATAAACTGATTGATATATTATGCACTTAATTTATACTGGATAATAAATAATTTTACACAATTTCTTGTGCTCTAGTTTATTATTTATATTGTTTTATATTAGACACTTTTAGTTCTTGCCAGTTTTTTATTAACTATCTCTTGATTTGGCGCTCCCAGATGTTGGCGCCCCGTGCGGGCGCACGGTTCGCACGGGCCTTCCGCCGGCCCTGTGTGTACTGTTGCTTTAATAATCGAAATATTTGTGTAAAAACAAAACCTAATTACTTGGGCGTTGAGGTGCTCAAAGTTAAGGTATTCGATTTTTCTATTATTTAGCATGCGCATACGTGTGACCGAAAGGGATAATAAAATTAAAATTGGACATACCAATCAAGGAATAATCACCGAAAAAAAACATTCAAATCCGTTCAACAATGTGAACGAAACTTGCGAAATATCAGCTCAGTTATTGAAAACAGCAGAAAGCATTGCAGATCTAGTATAATTAGTGAGATTGAATTCTCGCACATCACTTGGTGAAACATCATAAAGAATAAAGTATAAACTTTAAAATAAAAACACTTGGCTTATGTTTCACAATAAAAAATATTTAGATACTGTATTTAGCAGTTACGAAAAGTCGACATGTTTCGAGTTATGAACTCATTATCAAGACTGACTACAGGAGAGTATTACATCCTAATTTATAAAACAGACAATAGCAAAGGTGATACCTGAAAATCAATTTGTTCGTTTACAAGGGGTAATTGACTATTATGGGCGGAACTTATTTCGAGAATTCCAAGAAGGTCAAGGCGTTTTCCTTTGTTACCTGAATGTAACAATTGGGTTTTTTTGAAATCCAGGAAATGATTAAATTTTATAAAATGTTCCGAGAAACCAGTGGTATTTTTATTTTGTAAAATTGACTTTTTATGTTCTTCAACACGAATATTTATATTCCTTCCTGTCTGTCCAATATAGAAAGCAGGACACTGTTTTCTCCGATGTTAGATTTTTCTTTATTATTGACCAAGATACTGGTAAATACAGTATCTAAATATTTTTTATTGTGAAACATAAGCCAAGTGTTTTTATTTTAAAGTTTTTACTTTATTCTAGTATAATTAGAGTAACAAAAAATTCATCCAAATATTGAGAATTTGTTAGTTCCATAAAGTTTCACAATACTTATATGAATTAATACTTAATAGGTGATAAAGATGATTATACTTAAAGGAAATTAAATTCACCGAACATTTCTTCCGAATATGGTAGGCTGAGAACGTTCACCTCAACAATATAATTATAAATTCAAATAGTTTGAATAAGAAATTAATTAAATTGAACACAAATATCGATTGCAATTATAACGATGTAATTACTTTTTATTTTCTCCTTCAATTTTTTTTATTTTATCTTTGCTACATATCTTGTTTTTATTTAGAAGTTACTTCAGGTTATATGGATTAGAATTCGGATTTGATCTCATTTCCTATACCTGTTAGTTTGATTATGTGAAAAAATTATTATGAATTAATGAATAAAGGAGATTTAAAAAAAAAACTTATGAACGGGATCAAGAAAAGGCAGTTTCATTGATGACCACATACAATAGCAAATTGATTAAACTGCACAGAAATGGACACATATTCTTGAGCGAATTATTGCAGCAGTACAGTTCCTTGAACAACAAAATTTGACCTTTCGAGGTCACTGTGAAATGGACAGCGAGCCGAACCCTGGAAAGTTTTTGGTTTTAATGAACTTTTTGGTAACGTTAGGCCTCTTCATGAAGGAACATCTCGATTTTATGGCTGAAATATCAAATCATTTGTCCTATGAACTGTTTGAGGATTAAAGGAATATCTTCTTATCTTTCAAAAGAGCAAAGCAATCAGGAAAAGAACTTGATTACTCCCCACAGGATCTGCTGAACTACATATCGTCAATGGAACTAGAGGCGTTCAAAACGTTCGTCAAAGCACTTCAAATATTGTTAAAAATACAGAATTCGGTTTCCTCTTGTGTAAGCTCGTTTACAAATTAAATCTTATAAAATAATATCTTCGATCAACAATGTCGCAAGAGAGATTCACAAATTTAGCAATTCTCTCAATTGGAAACAAATTTGCCTCTAGCATTGATTTTAGTGAAACAATAAAAGAATCTTGTCGTATCCCTTGTGAAGACTTGCTACATCATCAAGGGTAACATCCTTTGCCTTCGTTTAGCAAGAAAACCAAGAAGGGATTTTTTTAAATTTGTTTTGTACGGAGGGAGGGGTGCACTAAGAGATCTGCCCCGGGCGGCAACTTCCCTAGTTACGCCACTGTATATATAAATATGTAGGTTTATATATATATATATATATATATATATATATATATATATATATATATATATATATATATATATATATATATATATATATAGGTATATACATATATATAATAGCAGATTTACTCGACAATTGTTTCAGGTTGCTATCCCATTATCAAAATTTTCTTTACGATTAAATTAGTTTCTCAATTTTGTTGCTTATATATTATTATAACAACCACATAATCCGCATTCTTATCTTGTGGCAATATTAGTAACATCGTGAAATTGCTCGTTTACGTAAGTGAGTATATAAAATTTCAGGGTCTTGTACTTATCGCCGACTGTAAAAGCGGTGGTATATTGAAAGTTAACTGCTCATTGAGTATATGGAATTGCTTCTGATATTACTAGTGCTTCGAGAAGTCTAATCTCTTTCCTTTGTTAGGTACCAGAATGTAGTAAATTTCTTCTTCTTCTTATAACTATTCGTGTTGTGCCTGATACAGCGATACAGGAATAGAAGGGAACTACAGCTTTACGACGGTTCCGAACGTCTTTATAGAGAGGCTTTACTGGGCAGAATAATCCTCGGTGGCCTTCCGAGACGTAGCTCCTTACAAGGAGAAACATTCAGCAACAAAATGTTTTGATTGATTGATGATGGGGAAATGCCTTTTGCCGGTATAAAGTTTTTTCCCTAACCACTGTCATTTTTATGTAATTCTTATTTTTCTGTGGTTCTATGGCACATTTTTGGAACTTCCATTACCAATTTTAGATTAGGTTCATAATAGTTATTTATATACCAAGTGCGTTATATAAATCCTAACGCCCGGAGGGTAACATTCAGCCCAAGGGCCTTTGACCCGAGGGATGAATGTTGCCCGATTGGCGTTAGGATCTAGTAACGCACGTGGTGCATACAAGATTTTATTTTTCACGGAAAAATCGATTTTAAAATCGGTTCATTGCTCTTATACTTCCCATTTTCCTTCTCATAGTAGGCATGTCATTTGTTGATATTTTGTCGTTTGTGAATATTTTTGTCATCATGTTTAGTGAATGTCATTGCTGTTTGCTTTGTGTAGTCTTATAGAAATAATTGAAATAAAAATGAATTCTCCCAAGAATATCATATAAAATGCAGCCAAAGCTGCGAATAATTAATTGCCGGAGAAATCCAGAGTCGTATACGATAAGGATTATGAAGTATTTAATTAACGGAAGTTGCTTCATTTTTCCTCGTACAATTAGCGGGCGTTATGATCCATTATACCCGCTCACAACGCCCTAGAGCATAATGAGTGTATTTATAGCAACCGTATCTCAGATAAAATCAACAAATAATATACAACTGAAAAATAAAGTATGTTACTCGTCACTTCCATTATTTTCACATATCGAAGAGTGTATCAGTTTATCATTTATTCGTATGATGCGTGCGTGCATATTATTTATATGTACATGAGGCATAAAAACTGTTTGCTTCGAATACATACTTATGATATATTTTTAAGTGTCGTGGTCCAAGTAAAATAGTTTTTGATAAATATGATACCAATTATTTCATATTGCACTCAAACAGATATAGGGAATTTCAAATATAATCTTAGAAGATTACTGTATTATGATTCACTACAACTGCTACTAGAATGAAGTCATCAAGTATTAAAATATTTTCAAATTACTATCTACAATATGAATTCAAATGATATGAATATAATTCGTGAATTTCGATGAATTAAGTATTTCTAGGTAGCTAATATAGATAATAATATCTTAAAATATTAATTTCGTTATTTCATTTCAGAAAACGAAGTATCCCTATCCAGTATTCTTCATTGTTAGCAATGAATTCTGCGAAAGATTTTGCTTTTATGGAATGCGAAGTAAGTATAGAATCAGTTTAATAAACTGCTTAGGTCATATAGGTACATAGGTATATATAAAAAAATATATATATATATATATATTCATTATCATATATATTTATATAGCTACATACAGTAGGGTGATGGCACCAGTAGTCGCCACCTCTTCAGTAATTGCCACTTTCAAATTTCTTCTTTGATAACAAGAATTCCTACAAATATGTAGAGACCGCCTTTCCTCGGTTTGATATTGACACATTTCTGTAGAGCCCTGCAATTTTTTCACTCACCTACAGATGGCATAACGTCAGGTATAACTGTTGTATAATTTCGCGCCAATTTCACATGGAGGTTATGTATAACTGTTGGGCGATCATACTAGGGTAAGTGGATTACATTTTAATTATTTTTTCTTGAAATAGTGGTTACATTGAGAAAAAACTTCGATGTGAGTTTCATTAAAGGGTGCGTATTTCATGTGTTGTTCTTTTTCTTCAGTATATGATTAGCATTTATGAGATATCATGGGGTGGCAATTATTAGTCAACATTTTATTAGGATTCCAAAGATTGCCACAACATGGCAATTATTGGTATATGTGGACAACAGTAAAAAACTTAACTGTTATGATTTCAAAAGAACTTATATTATAAATATGAAATACCAGTCAAATTACAACTCTCTGGCATAGACGGAACCAGTAGTTGCCATGGGGTTAGGGTTGCCATCCGTCCGGGTTTCCCCGGATTTGTCCTAGTTTCGGGGGCGTCCGGGGGTCGTCCGGACGGGGCTTTCAAAATATGTCCGGGTAAAACCCGGACAAATTTTGTGTCCGGGTGTGTGAAGCTTGAGTGACGGAGATGAGCTATTAAATGCAAATCGGTTGTGGTCGAATATTTTCAAAACATCTATATTCTAAACTGCTCAAAATTGCATAGTAATATTTTTGTATACCAGCTCACAATGCGAATGTACAGTGAATTTTTTCAATACAGGGTCGCTAGTAATAGAGGAAGGAGAGAAACTTGCTAAGTACACATACGCTTTCTTCTCTGATCAAAATAAAGTCTAATTTTAAAGACTAGAGTTGCTCCGACTTTTACAAATTCATGATGAAAAATAGAGACATTTTGGAAAAAATTGGCAAGTCTGAAAAATTCCAAGTTAAGTTGAATTAGTAAAAAGAAATTGATCTCGTTAAAATTAAAACTTGTTACTTACTTTTGATTTATAGTTAATAAATAATTTAGACTTTTAGGTACCTAACCTATCTAACCGAACTAGATGACCTATCCTATAATTTACTATTACAACCTGACAAGTGTAAACATGTAGATGTTCATGTAAGACATGCAAATAAACATTCATTCATTCATTCAATGTAGAATCTAGTCTATTTGATTTTTGATCTACCAAAAATTATCGTCAGGAGTTGTTTTTTATTTGATGATACCAAAAAAAAAAGAGAAAACTGTAAACTGTGTATAATAGAATTTTCTTTGTTTTTTGTTGTTCTTTTTATATGGCAAACAAGCGGTCTAAAGTTTAAATAAATGAAAAATAAAAATATAAACGATGTTTTATTTTATTCAAAAAAAAAATTTCACGGGGTGTCCGGGGAAAAACAAAATTTCACAGAAATGTCCGGGGTTTTTTAAATTTTTGTCCGACATCGGCAATTTAGGTGATGGCAACCCTACATGGGGTGGCAATTTTTGGTTATGACTGTGGCACTTACTGGATCGTTTTTACAGAAAGTTCGAATATGACAGAAAAAAAGGGAAAAAAATAATTTTTCGTTATTCTGAAGAGTCTATGGTAAAAGCTATCGCTGAGGTGAGACATGGTAGTTCCATAAAAGCGGCCGTGGAGAAATATAATGTACCACGAAGAACTTTGGGAAACAAAGTCTCTGGAAAGACACCAGAGAATAGAAAAATGGGCCCTAAAACTATATTGACGGAAAATGAAGAACAACGTTTAGTGAAATGGATTATTGATATATCTAAAATGGGGTTTCCTCTTGTTGAAGAGGATATTTTGAATACAGTCGAGAAAATTGTCATTAATAATGAGAGGGCAAATCCCTTCTCTGATGATAAGCCTGGAAAAAAGTGGTTTAAATTATTCATGAAAAAACTAATGAAAATACTTCCCAAACGCCACAAAAAAAGAGTGAAATCGTTGAAAAAGAAGAAGAATCGCCTTTTTCCAAAGCAATTCGATGGCCAACACCGAATGTAACAAAAGAAGCCGTTAGGAAAATTGAAAAGGTGCCACCAGTTGTTACTTCAAAAGAGTGGAAAAATTATTTTCTCAAAAAAGAAAACGAGAAATTGAGGAAATAAAAAGAGAAGGAAAATAGAAAGCAGGAGAGAGAGTTAAAAAAACTTGAGAAGGTGGAAGAAATTAAAACGAAGAAAGAAGGAAAAACCAACAAACGAAAACTGTTCGAACTGAGTTCAAGCTCGGAGGAATCTGAGAGAGATGAAATTATACCTTATGAAGATAGTGATAACGATAGCCATTTGGAGAAGAACATAGAGAATAATGACAAGATGTTGACATAGACCTTCCAGGACTGGGAAAATGGGTCCTTGTTAAATATTCGACAAAAAAATCGGTGACGCATTTCATTGGACAAATTATAGATATGAATGTGGATGATTATTTTGTGAAATTTACTGAGTTCCTTGGTGGAAAATTTTTTTGGCCTGAAAAAGACGACAGTGATAATGTATCAAAAGATGATATATTAAAAGTTTTACCTGAAGCTACTTTGGATAGGCGAGAACAGATGGATTTTGGGATATAATATCGTTTAATTGCTCTTCACCAATTCAATATTCAGTTTTTTTCCTGTTTTATATTCAAATGTTTGTGGTTTTTTAGATTTTGACATATTTTTAATATTTTGTTTATAATGTACTAGATATTTTATGCTTTGATATCAAAGAAAATAAGATTTATTTTTGAAATAAAATTATTTACTATTTTTTATTCATTTTTCCTATGTGATATTTTTCATATCTTGTTAGTTGGTATTCGAACTCGATTCGAAATATTTTCACCCTTTTACATGTTCATATTTCAAGCTGAGGGGCTATTCTCTACGGTGGCAATTAATAGAACGAAACATGGCAATTATTAGAAATTTTCAGAATTTCAGTGGCAATTACTGGCTGCGTATGGACCGTTGAAAAATTCCAAATTTTTCGAAAAATTATATTAAAAATCAATGAGTTAACGTTGTAACTATATTAAAGAAGGGACATTTCATCAGCTCAAAATAACGAAATTTGTTATTTCGCGTAATATATCTGTAAATATGTAAAAAAGCAAAAAATTTGTCTTAAAGTGGCGATTACTGGTGCAGTCACCCTATATAAGTATGCATATATTGCACTCCTGAAAAGAATACACACTTTTAACAAATGTGGAATCAGTTACCCAAGTCAGAAAACAAAGAACAGATAACTACGTTGAATTTTTAATACAAAAAATAATTAACGTTCGAGGAAAATTAGAAATATATCATGGCACCTTAAAAAGTGATTCATGAAAATGATGTTTCAGATACAGTAGATGATAATGTTTTTGACCAATTATAATATTTAATTTTTCGAAATATTTTATTGTTTTTTTATTGTAGGGTTCGTTTTGCTATATAGTATATTTTTTGCATTGCAGTATGTTTTTTTGCGTTAGAGTGTGACTCATCCCGTTCTTGCACCAAATAAAAATTTTTTATGATAGGTATTTGTATTTTTTGTTCAAATTAGCCCAAGTCGGATTTTTATCCAAAAACAAAATGCCTTCTATAAAAAAAACACATGCAAACATTTTTCTAACCTTAAAAATTTGACTTACCCCCTTTGGGCATCAAATTCCTCAATTTTTAATTTAATACGGCTATTACAGGGGTTGGCAACCAGCTTCTCAATAGCTCTTGAGTAGTTTAATAGTACATATTGAAAAATTAAATGCAATATTGCAATCTCCAAACGAATATAATAATCCTGCCCGCACATTTTATTTCACAACATAAAATGGTATATTGTTTTTCCTAATACATACCGGGTAGCGAGAAAGTCTGGCAACAAGGTATTTTCTTCGAAACGATTAAACGTATAATTATTAAATTTTAGGGTTATGCACAGGATTGTATTTTTCGTTTTTCAGAGGTCCTGTCCATTTTGAGTGACGTCAGCATTCAGTGTAACGCCGCCATCTTGACTTTTTTTAAATAGCACCGTAGGTCGAGTGATATATCGTAGAAAAGCTGATTTCCTCCTCTTTCAAAAAATACAATATTTACTAAAATAATAAGAGAAACTATTTTCAAAGACATACAATATGTAATTTTTCAATTCATACTAACTTACAAAAATATTAATAGTTTCCTTGTAATAGGAGCTCAAAATGTTGGCCACCTGTGTCTTAGCAATAATACAATCTGTATTTGGAGCTTCGAGTTGAATTGTTTATCATTTATGGAGAAATTTTTTGTATCTCAAGACATTAGAGAGATTTTGAATCAGTTTTGTGTGTTATAAAGTGCAGTCAAGTCGGGAGATCTTGCCAGCCACTTAATTACACCTCTTCAAACAATCCAACTCCAGGGAAATTTGATGATTATACGTTTAGTCGTCTTAAAAAATATACCTTGTTGCCAGAGTTTCTCGCTACCCTATATAATATGTTATAGTCCAACCTCGAAGCTCCGGTGCTCCTAGGTTTGACTAGTCACTACTCAGGTCTGACTTACAGTCCAAATAAATGACGTTTTTCGGCCTTAGATTAAAGAATTTTAGTTAAACCTAGGAGAGACTAACTTAGGCAAACGTCGAAACTTAGTTTCATTAAATCGGGGTTTGACCAGCCAAATTCAATTAGATGTAATGAAACGTTATTTTTATTGTATATTGTTTTAATATTTTAGTAATTAAATTAGAAAATTTGTCTTTATTATCGCATGATGAGGCATTATGACATCTAGAATTGCACAATACGTCAGATTTTTTACATTTACATAATTTTGAAGAGCATTTTTCATTGCAGTGGCATTTTATAAAGTCTTGACTCTTAAATTTGAGATATTTTGCACCGATTTCTCTTAAGGACTTTAGCTGAACTTCGGGCATATCTTGAGAAAATTCTATTTGCATTCTTTTATTCGATTCCTCGAAAAAAGTGTGTTTATTGTTCCGTGTTTCATCCCTACTCTATATAAAGCATCACTTGTTTTATCTTGTATAATACTCAAAACATTGTGAGCATCTTTAATATTGCACGCCCACACGCTCAATGTACAAACATGGAATTGCAAAATAATTTATCAAAACACCGCAAGAGAACACTTGCGGTTTGTAAATTGTTTGAACATGTTACAAGTACAGTACAGATCGACGTTTGACCGAGTCTGCCAGTCGCTTCTTGGATTGACTAGGCAAAGCTAGGAACAGATAATTTTTCTTTCGACGTTTGACTGAAAAGTTAGGAACTTCTTGGTTTGACTAAAAATACTTCAGTCAAAGGCCGAAAATGAAATTTATTTCTGGGTTTGCACAAAGGCTTTTGTCAAACCTAGGATGAACCAGTCATTTCGGGAAGCAGTGCCGGATTAATCCAGCGCGGGGCCTGTAGCAAATTCGACCAAGAGGCCCTTGGTTTGCTTTAGGTTCTCAAGTTTATGGTATTAAACTAAGATAAGAGAATAAAACCTAGAAAAATGTGTGTCCGTGACAACCCGGAGCGGCTATGTAGGAACACGTATATCTGTGTGCGTGTAATGATACCAGTTATTGAACTAAACTTCCTATTTTTTTTTTATTACTTTTTTACAAATCAAACTGGTTGGTTACATACGCACAATCAAATTCAAATTTATATTCATGTAAGTAAATGACATCCATGATACTTGTGAAAGAACTATTTGAGCCAATTTCTCTATAGTCAGTTAGCTGATTGGGGTTGAGCCATGAGAACTGACAAGAAACTTCGGCCACTCTTTTTCATTCGCCAGGGGGTCACAAGTGTTGGTGTTACAATAATATGGTGGAATGTAAACTATGCAACTAAAATACAATGCTAGACTACCATCTAAAGAGCTTTTTACAGTTTTTTACGTTCTGCCAAATATAAATGTACATCAAATTCTAATAGTTTGATAGTCAATAGAATCCTATTTTATTTGTTCGGGTTTTACGACTAGCTCGATATATGACAATATCAGGGAATTCCCCTGTTAGTTTTGCAGTGCTACAAACTTGCGTGTAGTGCAGCGCAAGTAGTACCTACAAACACATACCTTGTGCGGCCAGCGCTAACTTTTTAGAAACTTAAAATTATTGTTGTAGATTTTGACACCAACGTTTCTCGTGGTATTATACAACCTATACCTACGATTTAACGTGACGAAATCGAGTTTTAGATTTTTAGGTGTGAGTGAAGCATAGCCTAAGTGCTTCGCGTTTAAGGCGTATTTTACGCTTATCTAAGCTTATTTTTTTTGTTGGAGCGCGGGGCCCCCCAATTCGCGAGGCCCGTAGCATTTGTTACTCTTGCTACGTGGCCGGCACTCCCGGGAAGAGATTGGATATCGACCTTTGACTATAACATATAAATAAGACTATAACATATTAATTTCAATCAATCGAATTTATAACACTATTTCATTTTTATCATTTCAGGTATTCTCACTTTATATCTAGTGAACATACTTCTATATTCCCAATCAGATGCTACTGTCATCTACCATGCCTTCACTGTTATGGTTTATTTTTTTCCTCTATTGGGAGCAATCATTTCCGACAGCTACTTAGGAAAATTCAATACAATATTTTACGTTTCAATGATATACGCTGCAGGTTGTACAATTCTCTCAATTTCGTCGATCACCGACTTAAATCTGCCTATGAAAGAAGCTTCGATTTTGGGACTATTCCTTATTGCAGTTGGATCAGGAGGGATTAAACCATGCGTTTCTGCCTTTGGAGGAGACCAGTTCGTACTACCCCAACAAGAAAAGGCACTTGTTATGTTTTTCTCTCTATTTTATTTTGCGATTAATGCTGGGAGCTTGATATCTACGTTTTTGACGCCCATCCTCAGAGAGGATGTTCACTGTTTTGGGAATACGTCTTGCTACCCGTTGGCTTTCGGAGTTCCTGGTATATTGATGATAATAGCAATTGGTAAGTGACGAAATAATTTAGTTCAGTGTAATAGAATTTTATAAACATATATCTGAACCCTGAAACAATGTTTCTTATGAATTATAACAAGTCATCTTCTTAGACAAAATCTAAACATCTAGAATTTTCAATTTTTCTTAAAAAAAAGTACCTATACTTTAGAACATGTGTTCTCCAAAATTACAAGTAATGTCTTTTTAAAGACAACAATCAAATATTTTAAACCTATTTTGTACATTACGTGGGTGAAGGTTTCTGTGGTTCCCTTCCCATCTAATATCAACAGACCTAACTGTTGATATTGGACTAAATAGCACGTAATTAATAACTGAAGACGGCCACAGCCGTAATAAAAAATTTTTGGAAAAAAGATAAATAGTACCCTATTCTTCGACTTTTCAAAATCAAAATAATTTGAACCTATTTCGAACATTACGTGGGTAAAAGTTTCTGTGGTTTCCCTTACCATCTAATAATAACAGATTTGAATGTTAATATTGGACTGAATAGCACGTAATAAATAACAAAGAATGGCCACAGCCGAAAAATTTTAGTGAAACATAGTAGTCTTTTTTAACTATTCAAATTTTTTCAAATCAATAAATGTCAAAGAAATTTCAATTTTTTCAAAAGTTTTGATAAAGCCACGAATGTCGTGGCGAAACGTCAACTTTTTAATAAAATCAAGTTTTTTGATATTCAACAAGCCTGTTATTGTTAATAAATATCAAGAGATTATTATATATATATATATATATATATATATATATATATATATATATATATATATATATATATATATATATATATATATATATATATATATATATATATATATATATAAATATATACTAGGTAATGACTGACTGATTGATTTTTGTTTTTTCATTACGTCACTATTTCGCTCTAATTAAAAATGACCATTAACAAAATTCGAGGTAAACCCAGAAGTTCCCAAACTGTGCGGATAATGGATTAATTATATATCTCTATAAGCCGGTAATAATATGAATTTGTACTTATATTAATATATTTCTTTTAGTGATATTTGGTATCGGCAGACCTTTGTATACAATTAAGAAGCCACAAGGAAATATTATTGTGAAAGTGATGAAATGCATAGGGGTAAGTGTATAATATTTCAGTGCTTTCTTCATTTATGTTGTACTATAATTTATTATATATCACTCTAACAAACAAATTTTAATTATATGCAGTTACTTTTTTCAACTATCTACTTAATATGTATAATATCGAATCAGATCATATTTTAACATAAAAAGTGGGCGACACAAATGTATGGCATGAGTATTGACACCCGAGAAATTCTGTTGGACTATATAGACCGCTAGAGTGAGCACCCGAGCAGCACTTTCAATATTATAAAAATTAATATAGGATGCGTTTTTTTTATATAACGATCTATCGTTGTCCCATATAAATTAAATGGACCACCTGAGCTCCCTCACGGTACGATAGCTTTCGTTCCACCATTTTATTAAATGGACAGAGATCGATAGATAGTTCTGTTGAAAAAAATCGCACCCATATACAATATAGATTTTTCAAAAAAAAAATTTTTAAATAGTGAAATTGTTTTCTAGAAAGGTGTTTTTAATTTGTAGGGAAGGCAGTACCCTTTACTATACGCAGACAGTGTCGCCCACTGAAATTTTCTTAAAATATGCTCTGCATCGAATACTCGCAGCATGAAAATATGCAAAATTCTATCCTATGCAAAACAGACATAAAAAATTAACATGATAATAATCAGAATATTCTTTAATCTGTATTTCTTATATCGTTTCATCAATATGTTCATTTCAAACGCTGCATCAGTCAATATTCTGTATTTTCTGTATTTCTGTATTTTTGGGAGTGCAGTCGAAACCACAGCACTTAGGCCCCATTGGGCCCTTTGTGCATCCTCCCCGGGAACATCACCAGCCTAGGCTCCCAACCATCCCAGTCGTTTGAAAAAGAGGTGATTGCACCTAGGGGGATTTCCCTCAAGGCGGCTAAACTTGGCCACTTTTCACCCAGAATGGATTCTCGGAGTGACAATACAGCGGGGCATTCACAGAGAACATGTTGTACCGTCTCGTCTTCCTGTTCACAACCTCTGCAGAGAGGTGTGTCGCTTAATCCCATATTAAATAAGGGCTTCCGAAGTTGGCAGTGTCCCGTTAACATTCCCACGACATTGCGTAGTTTTCCTCTGGGCTTCGCCAGGTAGATCATTGCTGCATCTTTATTGGGATAGTTTAAAAGTTCCCTTGAAGTCTGCAGGTAGTTGTTTAATCCCATAGGATTTTGAATTTTTGATGGGTGTTCTCTTTCATCATTTGTGACTTTGCTGGCAGCGGTAGTAGGCTGGAAGGGCCAGGACCGAATATGTTCAGGCCGGCTGCTTTCTTAGCCAATTCGTCAGCTCTTTTGTTGCCATTGCATCTCGAATGGCCTTTGACCCAGCACACCATAATTTGGTTTATATGGGCTGCACCCGCAAGTGCTTGATGGCATTCCCATAGTGACTGTGAAGTTATTTTATGATTCTTCAGGGCCAGTAACGATTGTCTGCTATCTGTGTAGATTTTAATGGTTTTGTTCGTTATGTTCCTACGAGCAATCTCGTTCGCGGCTATGGTTATGCCCGTTAGCTCTGTCTGAACTATGTTGGCACATTTGTCCATTGTCCACTTAAGTTGAAATCGCAGGTGTCATCAGTCAATATTTTCTGGTATTGAATTTACTGTGTCTAAAAAGTGTACTAAGATTTCAATAGCACAAATTTTAAGGATACCTACCTTTGGTATCATAAATGTGCAGTTGCATTCAAGATTTTCGCAATCACATTTGAACTGTGAGGGCTTATACTTGACCAAAATTAATGAGCAGCGAAATAAACACAAACAATATATTTATTTTCCATTAAACAAACCTTCCGATTTCATATAAAGCAAAAATTTTAATGTTGATAGTTCATATATATATATATATATATATATATATATATAGGGTGTCCTAATTGCCATGCGCCACTATTGCTATCTCGGTAATTATAAGAACTACAAGGTTTGTCAAATTAGACAAAATGTGCAGTTTATGGAGGACATTGAAAATCTAGTTTCATATTTGAAAAATAAAAATTCTATCTCGAGCTACGGGGGTTTTTCGAAAAATTGCTCAAAATTATTTGATGGAATATCTCAAAAAGTATAATTTTCACAAAAAATTAGTAGAAAGAAAAATTTATGCATTTTCGACGTTCTTCAATTTGGTATTTTTTAAGAAAATTTGGTTCATCTAGCTTTCGAGATATTACCAACAAGTTACTTTTTTTAAATACGGAATACTGTATTTTTTATTCCATTTCTCGAAAAAACTTTTTTCTGTTTTTAACGATGTATCACGTGTTCATATTTGTTTGCGTTTTAATGATAAAAAGACAAAATTTAAGTTTTAAAAAAAAAAATGAGAACATCAGAGGTGGCTTAGACTACCAATAAAAAAATTGCCTATTTTAATAACATAAACAGACTGTTGCAGCGTGTAATGAAAGAAACTGATTATTGAGTTTTTAAACATTCAAACTTTTTACTATTTTATTGAATTCGAGTAATGTAATAAACCTTTAAACTTACTTTGACACGAAACATGTATTACGGATCATAGGCTTTTATGAGCAATTGTTCCTTTGCTCTATGATTAAACCTATGATAAAATGAAAAAAGTGCCAAAAAAGTAAAATACTAGTTTTTTACCATTTAAATACAAACGATTATGGACATGTGATACATCGTTGAAATCAGAAAAAAAAGTTTTTTTTTAATTTGGAATGAAAAATTCAGGTCCGTATTTTAAAAAAAAAGTTAAATGTGATATCTCGAAAACTAGACGATCCAAATTTTCTTAAAAAATACCAGCTTGAAGAACGTTTGAAATGCAAAAAAAAAGTTCTACCAATTTTTTGTAAAAATTATACTTTTTGAGATATTTGATCAAATAGTTTTGAGCAATTTTTTCAAAAACCCTCGTAGCTCGAGATATAACTTTTCTAAAAAAGATCTGAACTCGGATTGTCAATTTCCTCCAAAAACGGCACATTTTATCTAATTTGACCAACCTTGTAGTTACTTTAGTTACCGCGATAGCAATAGTGGCCCATGGCAATTAGGACAACCTGTATATATATATATATATATATATATATATATATATATATATATGTATATATATATATTTATATATATAGTATATATATATATATATATATATATATATATAATATATATATATAATATTATATATATATATATATTATATATATATATATATATATATATAGATATATATATTATATATATATATATATATGTATATATATATATATATATATATATATATATATATATATATATATATGTATATATATATATCTATATATACATATATATATATATATATATATATATATATATATATATATATATATATATATATATATATATATATATATATTATATATATATATATATATATATATATATATATATATATATATATATATAATATATATATATATATATATATATATATATTTATATATATATAATGAAACTAATCAAATAAACCTCCTAGCGGAGCTCACGAGAGTTCACGAATCATCACTTTCGATGGATGGATGATCCTGATGAGCCCCAATAAGGTCGAAACAGTTTGTCTATCAATTTCCATCGATTTTGATAAACAAATTAACAATTGTAACAAATACCGTCTAAGGTAGATGTTGATATTTCGATAACTCTTATAACCAGCTCCGCTAGGAGGTTTGTTTGATTAGTTTCAAATATATATGTATGTATAAATTGTTAGTTTTATTCGCTTGTTTCAGAATGCCATCAAGACGAAATCTAAAACTGAGGAAAAGAAAGAGCACTGGCTTGATCACTCTACGAAAAAATATGGCCAAACCTTCGTTGATGAAGTTAAGGCAACTCTCAGGGTTCTTGTTCTTTATACTCCACTTCCAATATTCTGGGCGTTATACGATCAACAAGGTACAGCTTGGACTTTCCAAGCTGTGCGAATGAATGGAGATTTAGGCTTTTACACGATTTTACCGGATCAGTTTCAGGTAGTCAATCCAGTACTGATACTGACATTTATTCCCCTGTTTAATTATATAGTATATCCCGCATTTCAAAAAATAGGACTAATGAAAACTTCTCTCGAAAAAATGACATGGGGAGGATTTCTAGCAGCGGCTGCATTTGCGGTTTCAGCACTTGTTTCCCTACAGATCGAAAAAACCGATCCAGTTTTCCCTGCCGACGGTTTTGCTCAAGTAAGATTTTACAATCCTTTAAGCTGTGATATAAAGATAACTGAAACTACACCATGTAGCTTGAAAGAAGATCTCAATGGAGTTATTAAAAGTATGACATATAGTGAAATTCTTGATGTGAAATTAAAAGGGTTGAAAGAAAGACCTTTAAGTTTTACTTATACAGCAGATTGCATCACAAAGGAAACAGATGATGAACAAATTATAGTTAAAGATGGAGGAACCAGATTCGTTTATTTCACGTATGGTGGATTAAAGTCAGCAGAAGATGATATTACTAAAGATAATGATGGTGGAAATCCTTTTTTGAGGTAATATACTTTAATTAGTTATTCACATCAATGAAGGCGTGAAAGATTATTTTGATAATACGCTTTCATTATACATAAATGTCCAAATATTTTATTTTTATATATATATATATATATATATACATATATATATATATATATATATATATATATATATATGTATGTATATATATATATATATATATATATATATATATATATATAGAAGTTCAATCTAAAACGCACATTAAAATTATTTGGAGGTCAGATGTTCATACCAATCTGAAAATATGTACCTTCTCATAATCAATTATTTTGTGCTTAACGAATATATTTTAATGATGGCGCACTTCCAGTTGTACCAGAAGTGAATATCAATTTCGTTTATTCAATTAGAAAGTCATATGTATTATAGGATGAACAAAGAAATGGAGGTCGTAATCTTGATCTCTTTTTTCGAGACAAATTTACTGGTTAAATTAGTTAATTAATATTATGACGAAAACAAAAGGACAAACCTGGTTATTTTACACATCCCATTTGAAAATATACAACTTTAACCCGCAATTACACCTTTTTTTCACATTTTCTCTAAGCCACTGAATTATGAGAATAAAAATGCTTTGTGAATGTAAATGTTACCATCTCGTAACTCTACAAAAAAAAACATAATAATTATATATGTCTAGAAGTCGAAAATTCGAACTTATGTTTATAACATATGTTTTTGTGATGGCTGTGCAATTGAGTTTTGTATAATTTCCGCGCTTCGAACAGGCCGACCTATTGGAGTGGACATAATTTTAACATTATAAAATAACTAGTAGTTTAGAGCATATTTTATTCAATGTTGAATTAGTGAGTTTAATCGGTCACTATGAGCAAAAAAGTGTTTAAAAAGTTCAAATGGCTCTAATGGAAAATTTTCATTTCGAAAGGAAGAAGACAACCAAAATCTCCACGCACTTCTCTTTCTAAATTGTATACTATACTTACTATTAAACAAAAATGCTCGAGCTTTTTTTAATGGTGTGGTATTATATTTAAAGCAGTTTTGTTCTATAGTATAGGTAGTATAAAATTTAGAAAGAGGAGAAGTGCGAGGAGGTTTCGGTTGACTTCTTCCTTCGTATATAAAATTTTCTATTTCAGCCATTTAAGCTCTTTCAAACACGTTTTTTGGTCCTAGTGACCGATTAAATTCGATTTAATAGTTTTTTATTAACAATTTACTTAGTTGCAAAATTAAACACCCTAATTCATCATAACTTTTTTCCTTATTCTCTTATAAACAAAGCATTCATTTATAACAATTTTTTAAACAACATGAGATGAACATTGGAAACAACCGCTTCCAACAATAAAAAACGGACCATTAAAATTTAAAAAAAAATTTCATTTTGATTTTGCAAAACTACGTAAATTGTTAGTAAAAAACTGAATAATTGAAAGTTTTTATTTTTTCAACAGGGATTTAATTTAACATCTCCAAGAATGAAAAAATCTCAGATCTATACTTGAACAGTTATCACAATTTTCATGTTAACTCTTTGCGGGACAGGAATTCCAGTGAAAATAAAACCTTAGCGGTACAAAAAAAATTTTATTCGAAAAAACGAAGATTGATGGAACATGTTGATTCGTTACATCATAATGAAGTGAAAACAAGCATAAAAAAATCTGAAGTCAATTGACAAAAAAATAGAGGGTGGTGCATTTTTTGAACCAGCATACATATGTGAGTGATTGAAATTCCAGCAGTACCCTGTTGAATCAGCTAGTACCCATACTTTGTAGCATTGTTTGATAGTCTTTTTAGGCAAATACTGCTTCAAGGAAGAGCGATCTTTGAATTTTATCAAAGACTCATCTACGGCTATGTTTTCATGGGTTTGAAGGCACAATTGAAAATTATTTTTTGAAAGGAATCCAAAACGGCCTACAATTTGTCATAGTTAATACTGCTGCGTTCTGGAATTACGCTATTATCGTACAGATGAAAATTTGTGAGAAACCATTCAAATCTAGGTAAGGTCATCACTTGCCTAATATACGGATCGTGAAGATCCTGAGATGTAGACCAGTGATCTCTGTAGCTGGGTAATTTTTTTATGCCCATCAAGAATATCAATTTTCCAAAAAAGTTTTTATTTCATCCATTTCTGCCTGTCTATAAGGTTTTCCAGACACTTGGTACTGCTGCTCCGCATATAAATTGGTTTAAAAAAGCATGTAAATTCAAAATATCATCAGTAATCAATAAGATTGAAAAGCTTCATACGGATTCAGGCTTTCACGATCACGATGAATTGTGGGTAGACAGGTATAGGCAATAAATGGTTCTGGTGGGGATACACTAGTCTGGAGATTACCCCATTCTATTATATTTTGAGACCTGATGCATCTAGACAATGTCTCTAATGGGAAAAATTGGCACTTGTATTCAATAATCCTCATCTGAATGAAAGCTCACTTCTGCATTGCCTTCCTCCTCTTCCAGTAGATATATTCGACCGTTATCGTATTCCAAGTCGCTGTCCTTGTCCGAAACATTTTTTGGAAGGTATCGAAAACACAGTCACCATTTCTCAATTTCGCCTCAATGTTTATCGTAAAACTCATCTACTGTCATTCGACCTAAATTGAATGGGAGAGGTTCGCATCCTTCTATTCATATTGCACTGCAGTATCTCGTGGTAACAATTTTTTGAACACCTAAAATTGTAATTCAAAACTCACCAAATCAAGGTACAGAACCAAAAAATATACACACATACCTTCAATAAGTCCTGTAGACTTATTCATTAGTTTTCTAAAGTATCCTTTCGAAAGAAACTTTTTCACACTAAAAGAATATCACGTAAGCCGGCCGCGACGGAATGATAAAAATCATATGCATTTCCCGAATGAACAACCGTTTCCAGTCAAAACAAAATGAGTCATAATACTCTGTATAACCCAATAAACGGCCCGCTATAGAGGTGTACGATATAAACCCGAGTCCCTTTTAGCTAAAATACTGAATATGGTGGTTTAAATTTTACCCCACCGTACTGCACGGTACAAAAAAAGCGTGGTTCAAAATTTGAACCACCGTACTTGAAAGAGTTAAACACCAAAAAATTTGTTAATTAACTATTGTATAACTATAATAGAAGAATTTCTATTATCGTCGGATTATTGTTGATTCTGTAATTTTTCATATTTAATATGGTTCAATAATGTTTATTTTTTAAGTATCTTAAATGGGCTTGACTTGCCCAAACCAAATTACCCCTTTTCAGCCGTATTTTCACTAAGAAACTTAATATTAATTCTACAGTTCAGGAAGTTGAGTTTTTCTTTTGGGAAATTTCTTCTTCTCTTTGAATCTTTCTTCAGATTTCAAAAATCTCAATTAGTTTTTTATACATATTGGCAAAAAACCAATCCCCTTTTTTTCAGTAGGTATATTAATTGTTTATAACTTTCACAATTTTGCTGGCGAATTTTTAATTTTCTTAAAAAACATCTACATGCTACTCCAAATCGAATGACACTTTGGTTTTATTTTTCTGAAACTGCTGAAAAAAGTTGAACAAAAAATCACTTCTTGACTAGACTATTTTTATTAACACCAGGGACCTACACTTTAACGCCGGTTCCTAACGGCCAACGGGCTTGAATCTAAGTCATTACCCAACAGATTAATTTTTGAACCATTAAATTCCGGACATACACAACAACCAAGAGCAAGGTAGGACTCGAACCCACATTCCTCTGTTTACAAGCGCTACACCTCTGCTGGGTTACCGAAGTCTCCTTGACTAGACTAAATATATTAAAAAGATTTTCGGTGTTTTTCAAGTATGATTTATACGAAATTGACAAAGCAGCTGACAAATTCATCAAAACTGAGAAATTTTATCAAAAAATTGTTTGCTGTCACACCTGCTGTTCTTGTTAGTTGAAAGTGTGGAAGAAATATTTAATTCGTCAAGGCAATGTTAAGCCTGAAAAAATTTTTTCTCCTTATTTTGTACTAGGCATATAAAAGATTATTTTTATCAACAACAAAAATAGAACTTTAGACAAAAAACTTATGGAATTTTACACAAAGTCATATCCCCCCCATCGCAAAAAGCTATCTACGCCACTGAGTCTAGCCGTATTAGAATTATTTAGATTTTTCAGAAGTTTATCTCATTTGCAGTTTTTCCTTTAAACATCGGTAACTTTGTCATCTTAGAATATTTCAAATTTATTGTCTAGAGTCAGTAAGAGGAAAATTCCATCTCTTTCAGTTTATTGGGTGAAAATTATTAGGTTTTTCACCTCATGAAGGATAATGTAATTTCGTGTTGTGGTCTTCTTACCGATGTTTGATAGTTTTCAAATTATAATAACATCCCTTTCCTCAATGAAACATTAATATTTTGCACAGTTGGTTATGTAGATAACAAATGTCATGAGTTTGTTCAAAGAACTTTATGTCATATTATTGCTGTTTTATATATATATATATATATATATATATATATATATATATATATATATATATATATGTGTATATATATATATATATATATATATATAAATATATATAGGTATATATATATATATATATATTTAAATTTTTTTGGATTATTGTTACATATTGATTTATGTATTTCAAATGAATAAGTACGTATTTAATTTATTGTTGTTTCATCTGATAATTTGAATGTTGACATAAAAATGCAAGGAAACAAAAATTGACCTAGTTGTACAATTTAAGAATATCTCCTTTTTATAAGTTTTCTTTTCATTTACTAATTTCAAAATCAGTTGTTTTCAATTTAACTTTATGTAATTCATTCTGTACATGAATTTTGCTGAATTCAACAATAATTTTGAATGATATTTGACAATATTTTTACGGAAATTGATTACATTAGTAGGTATAATCAAATATTTTAGAAGAGTAACAATTTTACATATAACTTGAATTAGAAGAAACTAAACTTTGTGTATTTTTCTATAGAACGCTCACCAGTAGATCTGCGAAAGATACTTTCATTGAAATAACATACGAAAGCGCAGATCAAACCACAAGTGTGAACAATACATTCACCGATAGGATAAAAATGGCTACTGGCAAATATAATATTAAGGTGAAAACGACAAGTCTAAACGCAGATCATTCAACAGCGGATTTCGATGTGGATCTGAGTCTGGGTGGAATATATACGTTAATGATTGAAATAGACCAAACAGAACCCTTATTAGTAAGTATCTTCATTTGTGTTTGACAGTCCCAGATTAACATTTTTGGGGCTTATAGACTGAGAAGTGGTGGGGACCTCGATAAGGGGATGAAAATTATAAATTTTCAGGGTTGGCTATCATGAGATTTTTATACTTTAGTATGAATTGCAGGTCATTGATTATTAAATTTATATAGTATCGTTTAAGAAATATAAATTGGTTTTTCCACTGCATATTAGCCTGTCACTAGTTTTATCAGTATAGAACTCCAGGCAAATAGGGTTAACTTAAATTTTAAAATTTCCTAAACAAATTTCAATTTCGAAGGGGACCTTGAAAGGTAGTAGCCTATAGCTGCAGTCTCGTCCAGCCTTGTGGTAAATCCGGCGCTGGTGTTAGAGTTGATGATCCTATCAGAAGTGACAATGCTTTAGATCTTCTTACACTTTTATATTTATTTACTTGCTATTGTTATACTAATAGCGATTAATTTTATTTTGTTTCTTTGTGATATGACTGTAATTATAACCGAATTTTGACGACATCAATTTGATTTCGTTTTGAAATCATGTTGTTAGGCTTTATGTCTTTGTGTTGAAAGAATAGGTATTATTGTTCTTCCTACCTATATATTCGATAACTATACTTTTTTTCTCGGAAAAATTGAAGTAATATTTGTTTCTATTAACATTTTATTTTATTTTTTTCTTTTCTTTTTTTCCTGACACAATTTAATTTCTAATTTTTTACAATATCATGTAACATTCTGATTTGAAATAATGAATATTATTATTATTATTATGTTCACAAAAAAGAATTAAAACACAAATATTCACTAGCATATTTTCACAAACATAAACAATCCACATCCATCACAACCAAAGCGAGAATCAAATTAATCAAATTCAATTAAGTACAGATTTTATGTCGCAGTGAATAATCAAATATCAAATAAAGACTGAAAAGTTTTTCTTAGCAATTATTTCAAAATAAGCCTCCTTTTCACCATTGAAGTGACATACTGCTCTTTCGGTTTTTTTTAGACACATATCAATAGTCAGTAGCACATATCAATCGATTTCATGCAATTTCCAGAGTAGGTATTAAAAAAAATACACAACGATTTCGTACGAAACAGCTGTCTATCACTACATTCCATTGCAGTGGCCATCAAGATTTTTTCAACAATCCCCACTTTCATTCATATACTATCCCTACCAGAGAGATTTATTGATAAATTTCTGTTTTTAAGATAATAATTCTGGATATATTTCAAACTATATTTTCGTAGTATAGTCAAACCTATCAATCGGGATTACAGAGGGCATCACTCGCTGTGTACTCGAGTAAATAGATATCAAACAATATCACCTTATTTTAGCACATCTTTGCAAATTGGGTATTTCGTGTATTTCGGACTATGAAGTTGATCGACACTAGTTATGTTTCTTCTCTGACTAGAGCTTCTGATTGTTAAGTGTTGGCATATTGATTTGGTAATTGCAATCGATTGATGTGTGATACTGTCGCAAAATATTTTGTAAATACCACTGTTTTCTCCGATGTTAGATTTTTCTTTATTATTGACCAAGAATGACTTCAAGTTTCTTTTATTTGTACAAATTGTTTTAACGTTATTTTTCGATAGTCTGTTACAAATTTTGCTACTCAAATTAGGCACATAATTTATTGGGAAGTATTTTTGTTCTTCATTAATAGTTTGCGTGGGGTATATTGAATGCAACAGATACTTTATTCGTTTTTTCTCAATGAGCTTGTCGATGAGAATAAAAGAAACTTGAAGTAATTCTTGGTCAATAATAAAGAAATATCTAACATCGGAGAAAACAGGGGTATTTACAAAATACTTTGCAGGACGAATGTCTTGCTTTCTATATTGGACAGACAGGAAGGAATATAAATATTCGTGTTGAAGAACATAAAAAGTCAATTTTAAAAAACAAAAATACCACTGGCTTCTCTGAACATTATATAAAATTCAATCACTTCTTGGATTTCAACAAAACCAAATTGTTACATTCAGGTAACAAAGGAAAACGCCTTGACCTTCTTGAAATTCTCGAAATAAGTTCCGCCCATAATAGTCAATTACCCCTTGTAAACGAACAAATTGATTTTCAGGTATCACCTTTGCTTTTGTCTGTTTTATAAATTACGATGCAATACTCTCCTGTAGTCAGTCTTGATAATGAGTTCATAACTCGAAACACGTCGACTTTTCGTTACTGCTAAATACAGTATCTAAATATTTTTTATATTGTGAAACATAAGCCGAGTGTTTTTATTTTAAAGTTTATACTTTACTCATCTAGATGTTTTAAATATTTGCTGCTTAAAATTTACGAAAAATAATTTGAAGATCACCATAAAAAAGAGACCTAGAAAATCTGAAACAAAAATGTGAGAAATATAAAGAACTCCTAGCAGACAGGTGGTAATATTAAGAATACCGTACTCGCTTGAGAGAAACTATTCTAAGCTGTAATGAGCAACAATATACACAACATAAAAAAGCTGTTGTTTTTACAATATTCATGAATATCATTTACATAACTATAATTATTTTAATGTGTTTGGTGAAAATATGCACAATCTCTCATGGCATTCAGTTCCAAAATCTGTCCTCAGTAGATTTTTGTATGTTAAAATTGTTTGAAGACTTATAAATGTTACTCAAAAATCTATATTTTTTATGTATAGTTTTGTACGCCCTTAATCTGTTGAAATATCAATACATTTTGATAACTCTCTTATTATTAAAAGGTATATTATTTTGTGCAGAATTATTTATTTTGTTCAAATATTCTATAAAGAATTATATTGAAATTCATTTCTATAATTTCAGAAAAACCATAAGTTGATAACAGTAACCCAGCCGAACTCAGTATCGATGCTGTGGCTTCTGCCTCAGTATTTCATCATTACAGCCGCTGAAATTCTTTTCTCCATTACTGGATTAGAATTCTCCTACTCTCAAGCACCTGTTTCGATGAAATCGGTCCTAACTGCAGCCTTCCTCTTAACAGACTCATTTGGGAATGTTATTGTGGTAGCAATTGAATCCTCAAAAATATTTGATAAGGCGGTGAGTATTTTTTTCTTTATTTCCTTTTATTAGAGGTAAAATGTGGACCACTAACCTGAAACTCTCGAAATTTTCAATTATTATTCCAATATAAATCATTTTCTTGTAGTGTAATATATACTTCACTTTTAGTGCAGATTACTGCTAATTTAAAATTTCCTCGATGTTCTTTATAATATCCCATCACAGTATTCTTGTTTTTATTTTGAAATATTTCTCTAATAAGGGCCTATGAATTTATCTGGCCGAATTATATATATATATATATATATATATATATATATATATATATATATATATATATATATATATATTTATATATATATATATATATATATATATATATATATATTTTTATATATTTATATATATTTATATATATATATATATATATATATATATATATATATATATATATATATATATAGATAGCGCGCTCTCTCGGGGTGACACACTATATATATATATATATATATATATATATATATATATATATATATATATATATATATATATATATATATACTTGAAAATTCTCAAATTTCTTGAACCGTTTCACTATATTCTAGGACATTGAATTTTTCTTGGGAATATTGGTTCAACATTGGTAGTTAAAACTCCATAAATTTGTTGTTTATATTATATTAAAACGTTTCGACCAACATATGTAGTCTTCTTCAGTTTGGAACTACTTTAATCAAAAAAGGAAATCTTCACTATGACATTTACACTTTTCTAAAATTTTTCTCTACAATACTGTTACAATAGAGACGTGATGAAGCAATGAAGTTGCCAATGAAAGGGATTTTACTGATTTATATTAATGTTGAGTATCTGTGAAGGTTTCGTATATTTGTCGTGTCCGTTTGAGAAAAATTTTAGAAAAGTGTAAATGTCATAGTGAAGATTTCCTTTTTTGATTAAAGTAATTCCAAACTGAAGAAGACTGCATATGTTGGTCGAAACGTTTTAATATAATATAAACAACAAATTTATGGAGTTTTAACTACCAATGTTGAACCAATATTCCCAAGAAAAATTCAATGTCCTAGTATATATATATATATATATATATATATATATATATATATATATATATATATATATATATATATATATATATATATAGGGTGTCCCACCGGGAAAGAACGCGATCTGTATATGGAAAACTGCACATAGAAAACTTTTGAAAATTTGACAGTATACTAATGTTGATAGGAGCAACTCGACTAAAATGTTCCAAGATGGTGGCACTTCCGGTTATACCGGAAGTAGATACCAACTTGCTTATTTTAAATTGGATACCCTATATATTAATAGATTTTTAGATTCTACGCAAGATTCTAGGCAGATTTTATGTATTATGTCCTATACCTAAGTCTAAGCGTTTTTGACATATTTAGGTTTTTATGTCAAAAATGACGATTGCAAGCCCTAATATAATTATCAATATTGTTCCTATAAGGATTCCCGTATTACTTACTTTGGGGTGGATTTCTTATTGAAAAAGACCTGATTTAATAGATTTTGTATAGTATTTGGATAACTAATCATACAGGGTGTTCGAAAAAAAAAGATCTAAAATGCGATTAAGAAAACTGACAAAAATCAATTTTTTCAAATGGAAACCCCCCATTTTTCTTATTTTGTAGTATTTAGCATTTAAAAAGAAGGTAACTTTGTATGAAGTTATCCATACCTAAAATTTGAAGTTTTCGAAATATTGCCAATTTAATATTTTTATATGACGATTTTGCATTTAATCGTTAAACAATTAGATCTAGTATAGCCACGATCGTATTTGACATTTAAAATCATCGTAATGGCACCACGGTTAAATTATACAAACGAAAATTATTTATCCACCCCAAAGTAAGTAATACGGGAATCCTTATAGGAACAACTGATAATTATATTAGGGCTTGCAATCGTCATTTTTGACATAAAAACCTAAATATGTCAAAAACGCTTAGACTTACGTATAGGACATAATACATAAAATCTGCCTATAATCTTGCGTAAAATCTAAAAATGTATTAATATATAGATTATCCAATTTAAAATAAGCAAGTTGGTATCTACTTCCGGTATATCCGGAAGTGCCACCATCTTGAAAATATTTTAGTCGAGTTGCCCCTATCAACATTAGTATACTGTCAAATTTTCAAAAGTTTTTTATGTGTAGTTTTCCATATACAGATCGCGTTCTTTCCCGGTGGGACACCCTATATATATATATATATATATATATATATATATATATATATATATATATATATATATATATATATATATATATATATATATATATATATATATATATATATATATTGTAAATAAAACTTCAAAGTTTTTGATTTTCACTATATTTTGTTAACATGACAATTGTCAAACACAGTGGCTTCTTCAGAAGAAGCCGCTGTATATATATATATATATATATTATATATATATATATATATATATATATATATATATATATTATATATATATATATATATATATATATATAATATATATATATATATATATATATATATATATATATGTATATATATATATATATATATATATATATATATATATTTACCTATTTATATAATAAAATTGTAGAGTTGAATAATTATCTTACTCATATTGGCGGAAAACATAGCATTTTGTGAAACGAAAAGGCTTTAAACTGTTCAATATTAGTTTCTAGTTATCTGTTTTATTGGCCTAAATCAAAAATTATCAAATTGAAAAACATGCAAAAACTACCTCCCCTACTTATTCATTGATATCTTGCATCCAATGTTTTCAATTGAAAATGGTTTTCATCAAGGATGACATATTATCATAAAAATTCTTCAGAATGAGATTATAATTATAACATGTTCACATAATTAATTATAGTGTCGATCAAAAATGAAGTATATTTATAATTGTCCCCATATTATGATTGTTGTTACATAACTACCCAAAAAATAATATAGTTACATGAAGTGAACAATGCAATTTTTATTCAAATATAAATCATTTTCTTGTAGTTGAATTTAGCCATACTTCAGTATACTTATTTGACTCACAGTCCTAAAGATATCTAATAAGAACGAAACAGTTGTATGTAGATTTTGAGTCGGGGTGACTTAGCGTTTTCTATAATTCACTGTTTGATTATGAGTGCAGATTTCGCGTCGTGGAATACAAAGAACCAGCTCCCTTGGAAAATTGTTTGAAATTTTGAAATTATTTAAGAATATTCCTTCTTCACTATGGTCAACTTGTATATTTTTCATGAATAGATTCTTAAATAATAGAGTATTTTTCGCATTCTTACTAAAATTTTAGGCTATTGACTTGGGTTTTATATATCCGTATTTCAAAGGTGTAGGTACCTTCAATCAATATCATTCAATTCTTTCCTAGTGCCATTTCGTTTCCTCAATATCGTTCAGGATTATATTCTATCAAAAAGTAATCTATACAAATCCATAAAATATATTTTTGATGCAGAATCAATTTTTATAGTAAATTGACAACTTTTTACAAGAAAAAAATTCAATTTATTTCATAACACAATTATGTTTCAGTCTTACGATTTCATGCTGTATACAGTGCTGATGATACTAGATATGTTAGTTTTTGCTTACTTGGCAAGTAACTACCAATACGTCAACTTTGAGAAAAATGATGAATTGATGAAAGTGGATGACGGCAACCATAACCTTCAGTCCAAAGATGAGATGGGCTCGATTAATGCAGCATTCATCAACGATCTAGAGAAATAGTTTATTTGGGATAGATATATTCTACTTATTTATTTATATTTGTATAATTTTTGTGTAAATAAATGTAATATATTTGTAGATTTTTTTTAAGAAATGTGTTATTTCGATGTCCCCTCACGATGCACCAGCTGTTATACCCCACACAATATTTCACTCTACGTGAATTTGTTACACATTAATTACAATTTATTACACCTACTCCCAAATTTATTACAGTTGCAGAACTCAAGTAATGAGGGTGTGGTGTAGAATTAGGCTAAAGCGGCACCACACTAATACCATATTAATTAATTTCGATTCAGAACTTTCCTGTAAATAATTACAATTAATTACTATAAATTACAACCATTTCCGGACTCATTACAATTCCGAAAAATAACAATAACAAATAAATATACGGATATTCATTTATCACAGTAGCCCACTCGGTTTTGTGAATAAAAAAAATGGTCAACAGGATTTAACCCTCTCGGTCACGAATTAAAACTATTGGAGCGAAAAATCTGAAATTTACTGTAATGCAACTTATAATTTTTAGAAAATTTTTGTTGTTAAATTCAGATTTTGAAAATGCTGCACGGTTGGGCACTATGACATGTCCCCAATTGAGGACATCATGAGCTGATGGAGGGAAAAAAAATTCAGAAATATTTTAAAAATGGTAAAATATCAATATGTTTCATTGTTTATTTTATTGAATATATTCATATTATTTTTGCGTCCATTTTCGAAGTTCTGAAGTGTATAAAATTTAACTTTTGCAGAATTAAAATGAAAGTGCTGTTTTATTCACCCAGATGTTGCCTTTACCTCTAGTTCACAATGTCCTCAAACTAGTACGCCACCCTTTCAAATATCGCTGATTACAATTTGCACAAAAATCACCTACCGCAATTGCTTTGGAACAAGTCTACACTTATTTTGAACCAAAACAAACAGTTTTCAAACACATGGTCTAACGAATATAGCCAACAAAAAAATAAACAGTAGAGCGCTACACTGCTGTCATAGCTACCCTACGGAAACCTATATTTCAAATGCATGAATATTTTTTTCATCAGCTTGTAGATGGCAGCATATATATTCATTTGGAAGAATATGATGTCCACAACTGAGGACATTTATGACAGAGAAGTAAGAACAAGCTGTACTTCATAGGAAAAAATCCAAAGAAGGTTGTCCTCAACTGAGGACAAGGTGAGCGAGAGGGTTAAAAAATAATAACAAAGAAGCTGAGAGTAAGTGGGGCAGTATAATTGATAAGAATTTTCACGAGACAAAAAACAATAGAATTATCGAAAATAAGATAGAAATACAATGGTTTTCAATTTATTACAATAGCCCACTCGATTTTATCGAGACTGGAGACAAAAAATTATAGAATTATCGAAAATAAAATGTAGATAAAGGGTTTTCAATTTATTACAATAGCCCACTCCGTATTATCGATTCGAAAAATGGCCAGCAGGACTGAGAAAATAATTTAAAAAAGGTGCAAGTAGGTGACGTAGTATAATAATTGATAAGAATTCTCACGAGACAAAAAATTATAGAATTATCGAAAATAAAATAGAAATACAGGGTTTTCAATTTATTACACTACCCCACTCACCTGCAGCTTCTTTTTTATCATTTTCTTAATCCTGGCGACCATTTTTTGTATCGACAATATCGAGTGGGCTATTGTATTAAATTGAAAACCCTGTGTTTCTATCTTATTTTCGATAATTCTATTGTTTTTTAACTCGTGAAAATTCTTATCAATTATTACACTACCCGACTCACTTGCAGCTTCTTTTTTATTATTTTTCCAGTCCTGCTGATCATTTCTTGTATCGAAAAAACTGAGTGGGTTATTGTAATGAATTGAAAACCCTGTATTTCTATCTTATTTTCGATAATTTTATCATTTTTCGTCTCGTGAAAATTCTCATCAATTATTACACTACCCCACTCACTTGCAGCTTCTTTTTTTATTTTCTTGATCGTGCTGACCTTTTTTTGCATCGATAAAACCGAGTGGGCTATTGTAATGAATTGAAAACCCTGTATTTCTATCTTATTTTCGATAATTCAATTGTTTTTTGTCTCGTGAAAATTCTTATCAGTTATTACACCACCCCACTCACTTGCAGCTTCTCTGTTATTATTTTCTTAATCCTGCTGACCATTTTTTGTATCCATGAAGTAGTTATTGTAATAAATGAATATCCTTATATTCATTTGTTATTGTCATAATTTTTCGATGCGCTAACTATTTTTCGGAATTGTAATGAGTCCGGAAATGGTTGTAATTTATTGTAATTTAGTGTAATTGATTGTAACTAATTACAGAAAAGTTCTGAATCAAAAATAATTGGAAGGGTATGAGTGTGGTGCAGTTTCTACTGTAAAAAATTCACGTAGAGTGAAATAAGGTGTGGGGTATAAAAGCTGGTGCACCGTGAGGGACATGTTATTTCGCAACTGATGGTTACAGTTTCGTTATATATTAGAAGAATTGTCGAAATTCTTAAATAGAAAGAGAAATTGTGAGAAGGGGAAATATGCGTGGACTAAATAACTGTTTTAAAAATAAAAATTTAGGAATTTGATGCCACTTATCACCAATAATATCAAACAAATATTTCAAAAGTATTTTGTAACCATAATAGACACTTATAGTGTATCGAAAGTCAACATTGAGGGTGTAGTTTTTGAATCCATTTTATACCTTCTATTTTCATTATTATTGATAAGTTTCAAACGCTTATTGTGCAATAAATTTCAGTTATAATAGGCTGTTCCCCATGAAATATTCCCATAACCAGTAAGAACGAATAGAATATCAATCTAAGCATATCAGACTTCATAATCTTCTCAAGTTTACCACATATGATGATTAGGTATTATAGTGAAAAATTATGTCCAAGTATTTAGAACAGTTAACTCATCTTAGTTCAATCCACTTATTCTTATTTAAATAAATTTTGGAGCACTATCATAATAATTGCCAAATGTAATATTATACATCGTTTTTTCTCAATATTTAGCGATAATCTATTTAACGAAAAAACTATAGCAACACTATCACGATTCTCATTTATTTTATACTGTGTTTCAATCCAGGTACCCTCCGAGGAAATAACGTTCCATGGAGGAGGTCATTCGTACAAAATAAACGTTGGAGATCCCTAAATAGTGCCCTGCGGTCCCGCATTATAACTTTCTTATATTCACTTGAACAATTATTTAATATGACCTTTTGCTGTCTGTCTTTAAGATAACTATTCCAAAGTTAATGTATTTTTCCTCTCAATCCATAATGATAATGTTTATCTAATGAAATGTCATGATCAACGGTGTTGAACGTTTTAGTCAAACCAAGAAAAGTTATACATATAAGTTGTTATACAAAGCCGTTGTTCTGATATTACATTATTTTCGTTAATGCAATTAATTATATATTCTATTAAAAATTTATCTCTAAAAAATTTTTCATATTTGAAATAAGAGGGATTGGTTTATAATTGTTTACCTTATACTTACTAGGTTTTATGAATAGGTGTAATTTCTGATCTGCTTAATAGCTTCGGGCCATTAGCATTGTCCATAAAAAAATTAAAAATTTTGGATAGATGATTTCAACTATCAGTGTACAAATAGTTTTCAGAGTTGCACACTTATCATAACTAAGCCACATTTTTAATTTTTAAGTCGATATATATATATATATATATATATATATATATATATATATATATATATATATATTTATATATTTATATAAATATATATATATATAGCAGTGGCGGCCAGGCGCGGATCCAGAGGGGGGAACTGGGGGAACGTTCCCCCCCCCAAATGGCCCGGGCCCCACATAATTGTTTTGATTGGGAGCTACTCGATTTACCATTGCCCAAAATACTAGTACCTTTTGGCTTTTGAATATATAAAAGTTCCCCCCCCAAAAGTCGGGCCTGGATCCGCGCCTGGTGGCGGCTCATGAGCTGTTTGTTTAAGGAGGCTACAAGAGGTGTTAAAAATTACACCATAGCCAAAATTTTTTAGGATTTCAAGGTCCACCGCCTTATAATTTAAAGAAAATCAAAGTAAAACAAGCACCCTAAAATATTAATTTCTTTGGGAAAAAAATTGTTTTCACTTTCGAGTGTCTACCCTGATCCGCGACACGACATGTTCCTTGGATGTTTCGTGCCTTTCCAGAGAACTTGATAAATTTTTTAAATCGTCAAATCCTAAGCGGCCCCAAACAGAGACATTTTCCCTAGTAAAAAGTAAACACTGCCAACAAAATAATTTATTTTTTACCTGCGATCCGGTAATCCAAGGATGTCTCTCATAATTTCTGATATCAAAACCGCGATTCTGTCGATTGTTACGCTGCACCAAATTGTTTAATTGCGGGGTAGGTCACAATGTTTTTATTAAAATTTTATAGTCATAACTTAGTGCACTAAAGTTTTGGGATAACAAATATTCCACTAAGTCACCTTTGAAATTTTTTAAATTAACTTCAGTAACCGAACTCATTTTAAAAACAACACGGGAGCAAAATAAATTAAAAATCACCGGCGTAAAATTCAAAACAAACTGATCACCACGACTTCATCTATATTCCCGGTGTTGTTGGCTTGCGCTTGCTACGTGCACTGCAATAGAGTAAATAAGGTCGAATATCGTATGCTTTGAACCGAGCAGCTAGGTTCAATCGGTGTTGCCATTTACATGTGTTTTCCTTTTCTATTGCAATAAAGTATTCATTCGCAGCCGTTGTTTGCTTTTCTGTGGCATGACATACTTGTCATAATGAACGTTGAAAATATACCTTTTCGTGCATTCGCACGTGAAGCGAGTATTTCGCGTACGCACCACAGTCCGCGAAATTTAATTTCGCGGCCGTTACCCATAGCAACGGCCGCCAAACCAAACGTCACTTATACCAAAAAGTAACAACAACTATGATATTTCAAAAGAGACATCCTGTATCTCAATGTATTTTGCGTTCTGTCAAAATATTTTTTCTATATTCGAACATGGTAATTTCCATAGCAACGCTGTGACTTATTAATTACTGTTGATTTTAAAGCACTAATATTTTTATTTGCAATTGTCTAGTTTAATAATTTTGTCGATTGCACGAAAAATAGTGTGTATACCATGGCCGCGAAACTTTTTAGCTACCTCAAGATTATCCTGCCTCGGCCGCAAGCGGCCTCGGCGATAATTTCTCTTTCGGTACGCTAAAAAGGTATTTCGCGGCCTAGGTATACAAATAACTATTTTAAGCATCTGCAGCATTGCCACTGTTGATATTAAATCTTGAAATGAATGAAATGCAGTAAGCGGTAAATATATATACCTTCTATCGTAATTACTAATTATATTATATAATGCAGATTGAAAGTAATGTAGGTGCATAAAATAATATGATTTTGATTAATATGAATATGCTGAATGCTTACTATTTAATATAGTATAGTAGTGATACACAGAATATTGAGGAGGCGGCTTAGCCTCCATAGCCGCCTTCGAATAGCCGCCCCTGATATATATATATATATATATATATATATATATATATATATATATATATATATATATATATATATATATATATATATATATATATATATATATATATATATATTCCATGGAATCAATATTCAATAGGGAATTGAAATTTTTGTAATAAATAACTGACAAACGAAATATTAAAAAAAAAATTTATTATCATTATTCTATTTCATCTCCATTATTGGAATCATTTGTATTTTTTTCAGAATTTGTTTCCATTACTTCATGAGACTCGTCTTGAATTGGTAGAGGCAAACTTTTTTTTTCAACAGTATCATCCTCACTATCTGTGTCTCTATCTTCATCCGAGTGCTGAGACGCAAACTTATCATACTGTTTCACTTCACACTCCCCAGGTTTTTTCCATTTCGGCTGTATTTTATCATAATAATCTTTCATTTGTTTAACCTTTTCCATGTAATATGTATACACAAAGTTCGCCATGTGCGTCATATCTTCTATTACTAAAGGATTGGGAGGTAACACATTACATAACCTTCGAGTAGGATACATTTCATTCACAACCAACTGTAGTTTGGTGGATCTGCTTGTCAATTGTTCGAATGCAGGTGTTAGCTCGAAACAGTTTTGAAACAATGATACTCTAGAGAAAACATATAATCCTAATCGAGCTCTTGACATTGCAACGACCAGTCTTCTCACATCTCTCAGATGACCCACTGCTCTTGTCCTCACTAAAGATAATAAAATGTAATCGTTTTGTTGTCCTTGGTATTTATCTACAGTGGTCACTTTATGTGGTTTTCCTATCAAAGGATTATTAGCACATCTCGTATTGATCACATCTCGAATTAAATGCTTTTGGCCATTATATGTAGTTAATATTGTAATTTTACTTGATGGATAACCAATTAACCTCATGTACATAAAAACAGCTACACAATATTCAGCTTCAGCTAAATTTTGATAAAAATATGGATTAGGTTCAGTTTCACCAACATTGTTAAAATCTTGGACATCTATCAGCTGAAAGTCTAATAAAAACCCTGCATTTGCCACTTGATATTCAGGCCACATTTGAATATGCGGTAAATTTCCTAAATGTTTATACCTCCATTTGTATAGATTACATATACCAGCCCTGGCCCTTCCTTGGCCATCTAACTCCACTGTTGGCACTCCTAGACGAACTAATCGAGTAAACAAGCTTTGTTCCATATTAGAATATTTCTGGAAAGCCATATTTTTAATTACTGGAGGTAGCTGATGATGATCACCAATCATAATCCACCTCTTCAGTCGATTGAATCCATCTTGAGGGTTTTGTAAAAGTAATGGAATGAAAGTTTCTATCTCTAGAATTTGGGCACTTTCCTCCATGAGTATATTATCATATTTGAAACCCATTTCGACCAACTCCTTTCTTTTTAAAGCTGCATGCGTACAAGTCATTGCAATAATTTTCGCTTCTTTGACTAGCAGATACTTTGAGCGATCTAAACCTGATCTCAAAAGTTCGAATGCTCTGAATTCTTCCAACTCATTGAATATATGCTTGATGTATCTGAAACAACTTTCTGCTACTTCTAAATCTTCCTCTATTGAGTTTTTTTTGAAAAGAGGTTGAGGTGCATTCTCAAAAAATTTTGCGAATGGGAATTCATTGCTTATCCTTTCTAACGAAACTGCTGGTGAATGGATCATGCTTTGATAATGTTCCCATCTCGATAACACCTGATAGAGGTAAAAATATCCAGCAGTTTCACAAGTATATGCTACATCACCCTGGCATTCCAAAGATTCCTGGAGTTTTTGTACTTCCATTAATAAATCTAAACGTTTAGCTAGTACGTAATTCACACGACCATATCTACTGAAATCTTTTTCCGTTTCTAAGGCTTCTTCACCATGTCCTAAACGCAGCAGATGTCTTTCATCAATATCCAATGTAACAATTTTATCAAATAACTGATTCAAAGCCTGGTTTGAATGAGTTACAATCAATGTCCTTTGATTTGGGAAATTATGGTAAAGGTTGGAAATAATTTGAACGGCTACATCTGTTTTTCCAGTTCCAGGAGGTCCAACTACTAAAGTTAACCCAGGTTGGCATCCTGCTTTTATAGCTTCTATTTGTGTGGGAGTGAAAGGAACTGCATTCTTTTTAGGTTCATTGAATAAGTAGGGACCTCTCTTTGGTATAATATGTGGTTCAACTAATATAACTTTTTCGCAATCGTCCTCGCTTTCCTTACCAAGATCTTGAAATGTTAGTTTGAATGGCCTGACTAATTTTTTAGGATCATTAGAATTTATTTTCACTTCATAATTAGGAAATGATTTCCTCAAATGATCTATGTCTATGAAAGTATCATTGAAGTCGATTGTGGAAATTTGATTAGGCATCTTTGTATAATGAGCTACTCCGGGATCGCCATAACCTAAAATGATATCATGTAGCCAATCAGGAACCACACATTCAGTATTCATTAGTTCACGAATTGTTTCCAATACTGCCTTAAAATTGTTTTCTTTAGGTTTTCTTCTCATCAGAATATTGAAACCTTCATATATATCTGTCTGACCTTCATTAATATCACTCATATCTTCTTTATATTGATTGCAGTCCAACCAAATGCGGTATGTTCTTTTATCTCCAGGTAGCACAGGTCTAGGTTCTGGCCCATCTTCAATAACTCTTCCGTTACTGTCAAGCATTCCTTCTATTTCACAACCCCTAACATATTCAAGACCCACCTGTGGTATAAACGGCATTTTATAATTATATTTGGTACCAATAATATTCTCTGGCTTCACAGTTATTAAAAAACAAACATCATGTTTACGTAAGCTTTCCCATTCAGCTTTAATATCTGGCTTCACTGCTAAGTTTACCATTACATCGGCTCTTACTCGACTTGGCCTTTTTTCGCCAATATTAGGTTTAGCAACTTCCACCACTGCAAAATGTAAAATCGGTTGTGCCATTCTGGCCCAACCACCCCAATAAACGTTGCCATCTTCTGATTTCCATGGGCATAAACGACTCACACTATCTTCTATATCCTGTCTAATTTCATATGTAGATTCCAATCTGAATAAGTTAAAGTTCCGCAATAAATAATCGTGTAAGGTAAGAAACTGTAAATTCAGTTTTGGCAATGCCAGACATCCTTCTCCAGAGAAATAAGCAGTAGGAACTATATTTTCATCCCAAATGATGGATTCTGTCGGATACAAGGGCATTTCATTTAATGCATCTAGCTGTGAAATTCTCCTTTCATGTCTAGAAACTAATAGTTCAGTCAAGAATTCTTTATCCACTTTACACCATGCTGCTTCCTTTCCTACAGCAGGAACAAGACTTAAATATGATGCGATGAGATGAAGACTATTACTATCCAATGGGTCCAAATGTTTTAACAAACTTTTTCTAGTATTTACACTAGCAACATTGGCGAGAGCAAAATTGCAAAGGTCAGGAAATTTAGAAAATGCAACTTTTTGCAGAGATGTAATATTATTATAATGTATTTGTACCATATCATGATCAGTCAGTGGATCCCCTGTTTCATCACTTATTTCAAACCTTGAATAAAACTTGAGATTATCAAGAAGTTGAGAAAAAAGATGTCCTTCTTTTCTTTTAATCAGAGATGATATTTGACATCTAACAACTAAATGACAATCATCCAACACTGTATTGAAAAATCTCCTTGTGGGTAATAAAGCCTCTAAGTCTATCATCAATTCAAGAAATCTCTCACAGTAATGAACTTTATCACTTGAACATATTCCATCTTCTTTTATGGATTCAAGAATTTCCATAAATTTTAGCATCAACCTATATAAAAAGGTCCGTTCCCACTGTAGAATCTTCATATCTTCCGGTTTATCTTTTTTTTGTATAGCTTTCCAATATTTTTTCCATCTTGGATATTTTTTGAATTCCAGTTCTCTTCGTTCATCTTGCAAAGATATCCACATGGATAACGATACCAGCCTTTTTACCTGATCCCTACATATTGTTTCCTCCATACTGTTAAAACAATGGTTCAAGAATACTATCAAAGCAGTCTGTTCTTTAATATTTATGGTAAGCTCATCCTCAAAACAACCATGTAATACCTGCCTGAAGAATTCTGCAAAATGAGTACTATTTTTCTTAAAGGCCTCCCACACCTCAACACGTTCACGGAACTTTTCATTAACCATTATCACAATAGAAAGCATATGAGCATAAGAGGCTCCTGGTTTATAATTTAGCCAAAGGTAATTCTCCAAATATTGGCTGAACTCCAAGATAATTATCCTTCTAATTCCATAATTACTTCCCCTAATATCCTGTAAGTAAATATCTTCAATAACATCAGGATTAAAGTCAAGTTTTTTGGCTGAATGAGGTGCCCAGTATTTATCGGCTAGTTGCGTTATTCTATCCGAATTTATTTGCTCCAGTGTAGGAGCTACCACTTTTAATTCCATTTTTATATTAACGTATTCTTCGCTAATAATAGTAATAATTCTGATACAATTTTACAATTATTTATTTGTATTGTTATTGTGTAGGTTACATTCACCGCATACTAATATATGCCAGTGATGCCAACCATTTTTCTTGAAATGATTCTGTTGAGATCCCATTTACAGAAGGAAAATTCCTCTTCTTTTTATGACAATTCCTGCAATTCTTTAGCCAAGAGGCCAATTTTCAAGACGATTATGGAAATATAAATGAAAATTTTTCTGTAATACCAACAAGAATAGGATTACTTGCACAATATTACCAAACTGGGAAAGATAATTTTGTTAACTAGTATTTGAAAATCAGCACCTCAGTCTGCTTGCTCTCAGAACTTTTTTTAATCTATTTTGCAACACATTTTAATTGTATTAATAAGCCCGCTATTTTTCTTTCCTCAGAAAATCTCACTAGTCCCTAACGGCGATATATATTTTCACTAATTTCAAATATAATTCTAGGCAAGAAACATTAGTGGATTTAGTAGATTAAGAAACATCTATCCCTACTGGGGAAATGACCAAGTCCTGAAACAGATTAAGTAGATAGTTTCCATCGAAGCTTATAAGATTGGCATGAGAATTCATCCACAAACAACTGATCTTTTGAAATGCAAAGACAAGAACTGGATTAATAACACAGGATACAGGAAATGTCCATTCTATTTCTTACGAACTATATTTCACCCTTTTTCCTACTTACTTTCTTTACTTTTTCGTGTCCAAATCAACAACTCATAATTTTTTCGCCCAGTATTGGGTGACTTCTTAATAGAAACAATATTACCTTATTTCACGGTATCGTGAAAAACGAATACTCAAATATGTTGTTAGTAAATCACTTTAATCGGCCCATAGGGATATTCCTTCCTGTATGAAAATACATTATTTGCGTGCAGTGCAACTAATTTTTTACTATTGACAATTGACATACCGAACACGACTACTAATGACCTTGACTGATCGAAGTGACAGTCATGCAAATTGCAAAATAACATGTTTACTTCGAAGTATTACATATTGTATATTTTAATACAAAAGGAAATACTAAATATTGATAAATAAGCGTACATTCTGAAAAGATCTACAATATGGCTGGATCGGCACTTAGACGTTTAATGGCAGAGTACAAGCAATTAACTTTGAATCCGCCAGAAGGAATAATAGCTGGTCCAATAAATGAAGAAAATTTTTTCGAATGGGAAGCCTTAATCACAGGTCCTGAGGGAACTTGTTTCGAAGGAGGTGTCTTCCCAGCTAAACTCATTTTTCCTCCCGATTATCCTCTAAGTCCACCTAAAATGCAGTTTACCTGTGAAATGTTTCATCCTAATATTTATTCGGACGGTAGAGTATGCATATCTATTCTCCATGCTCCTGGTGATGATCCTATGGGCTATGAATCAAGTGCGGAAAGATGGTCTCCAGTTCAAAGTGTTGAAAAGATTCTTCTCTCTGTTGTCAGCATGCTAGCTGAACCAAATGATGAAAGTGGTGCTAATGTAGATGCAGCGAAAATGTGGAGAGAGAATAGGGAAGAATTTAATAAAATAGCTGAGAGACTTGTAAGAATAACGCTAGGTATTTCTACATAAATAATAATTTTATATTCATTATATTTTAATTGAATAAAGTGCATTTCTGTGCTTCTCTAGTAATATAGCAATTACTTAGAGATCCTTCAATTCTTAATTTGATTTGCTACTTATCTTGGATGTGGGTGTCGTACAAATAGTGACAAACTGTTATTTGTATAACGGGACACACAATATCTGTGACATTGGAAGGAAAAACGTGAAAGTAAATTTGTAACCTCTTACTGCTCACCTCATCTGATTTGACACCATGATCCACTTGAGAACATTCATGAGGCATGAACTAACTCCTTATTTACACTGAACCAACTTTATTTTATGGAGGTATGAGGAACTATTAGTGGTATAATTTGATTATAATATCAATGTCTGTTAAAAATCTGTATAAATTTCTGCAAATAAAGGTATATTGTTATCACATTTTCGATACATAATTCAACAGTGAAAAAAAATAAACATGTCCTGATATAAAAAAACACAGTAAAGCTAAGGAAATACATAAGAATTTTAAGATGATTAGATTTGATGATTGGGATGTAGAATAAACACCTGTACAATTAAGTTGATTTATTGAATTAATTATTATTATTTACTTGTTTATATTATATATATATATACATATATATATATATATATATATATATATATATATATATATATATATATATATATATATATATATATATATATATATATATATATATGGGCATGCATCCCCATCAACAAACAAAAACTGAAACAACAAGAAAAACTTTGAATTTCTTCAATCTATATAAAGAAAATTTATCTTTGGCTTATTTAGTATTTATTTAAACTACACTTAAAATTATAATCGTAGAACAAAATAACAAAAAATAATCTCTATTTAAAGAACTTTCATATATAAGAAAATCTTCCATAGATTAGAAAGTGTTCTGGCACCAAAATTTATTGAGGACAAAAGGTAATTTTCTTTTTAGAAAATTTCTTACTTGTAAGGTAGTAAGTTGTAAACTTTCTTGATTGAACATTTCGCGTTCCGTTGATGATATTGGAAATTACATTTTTCAGATACCAGATTCGTCCTATTTCTAGTAGAATATTCATGTTTTCAAAAGACAGTCTAAAATATTCAAACTTATCACTGTCAGAATGTTCCTGCTTACAAATACTCTTCTACAACTTTCCTGTTGTTTTATTTTGAACATACTGCGATACCGTGCTGTTAGTGGCATTCTTCTCAATAGGTATGCGCTTTCCAATCCAACCTGATGTCGATTTCCACACCATGAAAGAAAACACTTTTCTGAGAAGTTTTCTCATTGTTATAAAAAACGTATAATTGTTTGTACAGCGATTAGCAATAATCGCTGCCACTCCGTTTTGGTAACGTTCAGAAGCAGGTGATTTGACAAAATGTACTTATTTAAAATTTCAACTACAGTAAGCACCTTGTTTGATATAATTCTCGCTGAATATCAGATATGAATCCTCAGCATACAGTACCATGTGCTCTTCGGACATATTGGGCTGTTCATTTGTATATATAATGTACAAAAGTGGTTCCAATATTGGACCCTGCGGTACACCCCTAATTATTTTCAGGGTTTCTGATTGAATTGACCCTACCTGTATGTCATACTCCGAATTCTTTGTGTTCTATTACACAAATAAGATCTCACGTCAAGACTAATGCACCCCAAACATATTCTAGATTTACGATAAGCTACTCGAGAAAGATCGAGACACATAGCCAATGTCTGTTGTTTATCGTTTAAGGATTCTAAGATTTCCATTAATGATTGGTATATAGCTCTCATTGTAGACTTGCCTTTTCTAAAACCGTTCTGTCTATCTGATATCATTGAGTAGGTACCTATCAAACAAATTCACAAACCTAAGCAAATATACAGTTTTAAAAACTTTAATAATATTAGGCAGCAGATATATGAGGATTTGCGTTATTATGTATTATCGTTCCTGTCGAGGTATACGAAATATTATTGTTATATAAATAAATAGGTAAATATCCTCAGAGGCGCATTTTGATAGTTCACCAAAGGCGCAATATTTCTAATTATTGCAAATGAAATTCAAAGGAAATGTGGGTATAACGATCAGATAATTCAGTCGATCCTTAAAAATTATAATATTCTTCTGTTTGGAGTGGGTCGAGATTGAAGATGGCATTGCGAACAGCAGAGTCAGCGGTATTAACCTTCCGATAGACGCGCGCACCTCACAGGTGCATCCCTATTACACTTTTCTGTCCTCCGCCGTCAATAGTCGCTTCCGGGAGAGGAGTCTAATGTTATATTCCTATCTTCGGATTACTCAAAGATCAGTGTACCCCTGACCATCGAGAATGTCTGAGGGGAGTTGCAGCAGCTCCGTTCACCCCACAGGTGCATCGCGACCATGTCACAAGAATTATATATAATAATTTTTTTTGAATTAAATATGTATATATGAATATATTTATTTTTTTAATCTTATTTTCTGCAATTGTGCGAATAATTTTTTTAGATTTTAATAGCGAAATCTCATTAGTAAATTCAAAAAATACTCTAATCACCTAGTAGGTGCAACCCGACCAAGTCCATGTTGGGCAATTATTTGTGATACTATTTTTTAATAAATTTTACTAATTAAATAAGTTTTCAAATATTACTTCTCTAAAGAATCTTAAATAGGTAACGATTAATTATTTAAACTTGAATAAATTTCAATTGGCATTCAAAAAATCAAAAACACCTCTCAGGTGCAACGCGACTAACCATGTCGGAAACAAATGCGCGTCTATCGGAAGGTTAAAAGATTATTTTCAGCTCTGAAAAGCTGTTTAAAAGCAACAATATTGACTCAACAGAACTTATAAGGATTCATGTGGCTTAGTACGATCTATAAGTCGACGTATCTTGAAACCAACTGCGAAAGTTGATATTTTTGCACAAAATATAGAGAGTTATTTGTATTCTAGATAATATAAATGGAATGTACTTAAATACAACCTTTTACCAGAAGTGGAAAATAATTTACGACAATGTTGCTTTAATTTCAAGTTCAAAATTGTAACAGAACTACATCCTAGATTACCTATCCATTAATTTCAATGTACTTCAGACAGTATCTTTGTTTTGGGTAAAAGAACCTCTAAAAGCAGTCAAGCCTTTTGTGATTATATTGCCCAAGAGTCTCATGTCTCAGCGGATAAATATAGTGCACATTAAATGGTACTGCACATGTACCGCTGTAATGTTCTGGAGTGCGAAATAATTGATCATAAAGATGTAGCTGGTAGGTTATAAAACCTTTACAGATTTATTTCAACAATATCATTATTATCCCTACCATATTCATTCGTGGATATTGAATACATTTTCAGTAAAATGAATGTGTTAAAACTAATCATCGCAACCGTTTGTCGGTAAAAACTTTGAAAGCCATTTTATGATACATCAGAGTCGGTCTGATCTGAAGAGAGCAGGAAAATACTGCTACTGCTATTCTTACACTGTTCCGGATACGGCTCCATAGGTTAGTTATCAAGGAAAGTTACAGTTTTGTGCCGTCCACGTCTACATTACCACAGCAAAATTAACTTTTACGTTTTATTTTAAACTGACAAATGTTGCTTATTTTTTGGCATTAAAAAATGGGCCGAATTTCAACTGCAGTTTAGCAGATTTTAAATTAGTCTTGTTGGCAACACTGTTAAAGAACCTTACTTGAAAAAATGGTGTGCTTCTCTATGGGTGTGCTAGTGTGTTCTGTGTTATCAACTATCGTGGTATCGATGGGTATAGTATGACTGACATGTGACATACTGACATGGATTTGGATTTGACATAAATTAGAGAGTACGTGTCATTTAAAATTGACGTAATGCAATTTAATTTCAACTGATTAAAGATCGGAATGTATTATATTTGAATATTTTGAATTCCAAATATTGTATCAACATGGTTTACATCTCAGGTGGTAAGTTAGATTGTCCAATGGTATTCTTAGATAAGAAGGGTTCTTTTAATGAGATGATAATATGTTTACTCTTCAATTTCTGTTTTAGATGGAACTATTTATGACAAAGCTCCTTGGAGTATTGATAGAGTACTTAAGATATTTTATGGAATGGTCAACTTTGTCATACTCTTGTGAGTATATCAGATATATAAAGAAAAATGATTCCAAGTGTATAAGCCCAAATATTCCAATAGTACTTATACCATTAATTACAGAATTTATTTGGTGATGACTTCTATCAGCCTTGATGTGATGAAACCTTGAATACTTTTCCATAAGAAACATGGAATTTAAAAAAAATTTCAATTAATTCTAAAACATTAGTGAAATTCTTTATACAGTATTTGTATGAAAACTAAACAATATTTGGTGTTGATATTCAACACTGTGGATATTATTTTATTGAAGCTTCAGACTTAAACATAAATGCAAAAAATATTTAACATTGTCAAGATGTTACTAATTGTTTGGAGTTATTATTCAGAGTATTATGTTGAGACCTCTTTATAGATGTAGGATTATTAATACATTCATTAAATGTTTGAATGATGAGTACATAAACTTGAAGTTCAAAATAATTGTCAGCAGTATAAACTAGCAAAAAACAGGATAGAGTAGGGTTTTATCACTTTTACTGGTATACTTGTAATCTTTTATAAACTGGTCTCAGCATTTTTATGGCTGGGAGTTCGCATTGGAAATGACAATTTTATGGAATTTCCCATTTTAAATTTTCTTAAAGTTCATGACTCAATAATTTTGCTCACTAAAATGTTTTGAAAATATCATGATGAAGTGTAAACAAGTTTTAATAATGTCTCTCACTTGTAAATGCCTATAGTTTCAAAAATATTAAAAAATAAAAAACCACTACAGGTAAATACTTTATAAAATAATATATACCTACATATAATATATATATATATATATATATATATATATATATATATATATATATTATATATATATATATATATATATATATATTATATAGATATATTATATATATATATATATATATATATATATATATATATATATATATATCAGTGGCGGCTCGTGAGGTTTTGGTTTGAGGAGGCTACAAGAGGTGTTAAAAAATAAACCATAGGCGAAAATTTTTAGGATTTCAAGGTCAACCGCCTTATAATTTAAAGAAAATCAAAGTAAAACAAGCACCCTAAGCTATTAATTTGTTTTCACTTTCGAGTGTCTACCTTGAGACCTACAAATCTTATTTACAATATTCACAAAAACTCTTCTCAGCCAATTAATCAATTCATCTATCATCAAATTTCTTTCACAAAATAGGTACCTACCTACCTACTTAACGAATTTGTTAACAGCTGGTGAGAGCAAATAAAAAGTTATTATATATTTTTGAAGATTAGCGGGATTCTGCGATCTTTAACGTTAGCAAAATGATCTATAATATCCTCATAAAATGTTTTGTCTTTCGCCAAAAGTTTTACCAATTCCTTTTCAATAGACAATAAACTTATATTTTTCAAACGATCCTGGCTCATTGAATTTCAAAAATAAGTTTTAATTCTCTTAAGAGTGGAAATCGAGCGCTCTACGGAAGCCGATGTCACCGGGATAGAAACAATTAGACATAAAAGTTTATAAACTTGGGGTAAATCTTGATTCAAATCATTATCAAAAAGGTATTTAATAGTCCTCACATGATTTTCATTTTGCCCCAAAATTTCATTGTCATTATAAACAACACACAGTTCACTTTTTATGGCCACCTTATCAGAAAAAGTGTATTTTTGACATAAATTTTCCAAAAGGTTATCTGTAAAATTAGCCGAAAATCCGGTAAACAAATTTTTATTGAGTAAGTCGAAGAAATGCAGTTCTTTAAAATCAGAGTACCTTATTTCTATTTGACCCCTAATAGTATCCAAAATTTCATAAAATATTTGCTT